>NW_023611848.1:0-78726 GCF_013339725.1 Rhipicephalus microplus | reverse complement strand
ATTCAGGATGCTACCGTACAAACTGCACGTTACCTCCGTAATCGAGGCTTGGAAATCTCTTCCAAGAAATACACCCTCATGGCTTTTACGCTTGAACCTATGAATAATTACGGCTTAAACACCAAGGGTTAAACTCTACCGTACATTTGATCACACAAGATTTCAGTCGTCATAAATTGACAGGGATCTATCATGTAGTCATCATATTTCGTACATCAAAAAATGGTTGATAGGCATCTATCATCTGTTGAAGTTTTTCGCGTGGATTCCAAAATGTGTCACTCAGTGCTCTGTTAGAGCTGTACTGGGTACTCCTTCTCGGCTTCCTGAGCAACTACTTGCCTGTATTGACCAACGAAAGCAAAACAAGCCTTTACGAACGTTACATGGTGCTCATACCCATGGCACGCACTCCGGATTCACTTAGGCTTGCCTCTTAGTGCAGCAATGGTAGCTTCTATAGAGATTGCCAGCAACCACCTCGTCACGATACATTTATAAACTTGGGACACATATCTCTGGCACCACGCCACCACCTAGCTTCTTTGCCAGCAGACAGACCACGGACGTTTTCTTGCCATACGGTAATCGCGTCTCGCAAGTCTACCAACATGATTCACACCCGCCGCAAGACTTTCTACTGTTCTGTGGTGCCTGATTCAAACTAAAATCAGGCAAACAATACATGTCATCTAGAAAAAAGCAAACATGTCATCTTAAGCAGCTTGTTTTCTGTTACACGAAAGTACCAAGGCTGTATACACGCATATACCGACGGCTTTACTTTGCTGAACAGCTCAACTACATTTGTTGTGATACGAACAAAAACCACAGCAATTGGATTCAGTGCCTCTGACCGACATCTACGGCAGCTCTGTCGATACTGCAGTCTCTTTTGTCAACTTTACGCCGCCGCCCACACAGACAACTGGTGTTTTAGTGCGTCCTTCTTATACTATTTTTTTAGTGAGCATAAAATTCAAGGCGAAAGTTATTGGAGTATAAGTCACCAATACTCGTCTGTGTAAGGTATTTCATGAGAAACATCCATCTTTTTAATCATGATTAACGTGCGCGGGTTTCCTCCTTAAATGAAAAGTGCGCGCGCGTGCCGCTTCTCTAGCCCGGCCATGGAGGTGGCTACCTACTACTACCACTACGACTACTACTATAACTACTACTACTACTACCACTACATACATCATTGACGCATGACCCCCGGCTTAGAAAGCTTCGCCCCCAAATGCTCTCACTTATCACGAGGATGCAGCCAAGGACACCTCGTGATAACGCTCGCGCAGTGCCCAGCCATTCTCGTTCACTTGTTCTCCGAATATGACTAAATACATGGCGCCACTCCTCGGCGCTTAGCGAAAGCAACTCATACTTATTGTAGCAAGACGAATTGGAACACGCTAATATGAAATTGTGGTGATCTGTAGCCTTTAAAACAACGATGCCCGATTGGGTATCCCGGGACCGAGAATGATAGTGAAATGAGGTAGCTAAGCAGTCGTGGAAGCGTGCGAAGAAAAATGGACGACTACCACGACGCTCGAAAGAGTTCTAGGGTTCGGGTTCTGTCTGTGTAAATATAACATCTCATTTAATTTGTCAAAAGTGATAAAATTTGATAAATTAATTGATTTATTGATTGATTGCAGGTCGATAAGTCCTCCTAAAGGAAAGCCATATATATGTTAGGTTAGCCTACATTAGGTTTGGTTAGCAAAAGCTATATCTACGGGTCATTGCTTTGTATATTCTCGCTAACATTACAGCAACTCTCTAAATGCTCTATCACTGCTGCTAGTGATCGGGCACCATGGTCAAGACGATGAGTAGTGAACGGCTTGCGGCCAAAAAAAAAAAACCTAGCCGCATTCGTTTTGAAGACGAGTTCACAAATCAGACAGCTTGCGTATGTATCGGTACACGTGCACAAAGCCCTCATCTATGGTATAATTATTTGGAACCTACGGTACTGCATTCCTTCTGCGTACCATTGAGCCTACACTTGGCTCGTCGCAAAATGATGCATCGCGGTTAAGCTAGGTAGAATGTTCATCTACATCCTGCTTCCAGTAAACATCATGTTTGCCAGCGTTTCGTGCGAGTTCGTCTCATACGCAAAAACCTGCGTTATTTCATCGCTAATATCGTGCGAGAGTGAAGCAATATGAAACGAGCACTATTTCGCTTTATTCTGCTTCGTAGGAAGCCGCGCGACAAAAACAACGCAAGGTGGATGCAGCCGTACTTGCTTTGCTTCATGAGTCAGCGTAGCCTGCGACGAACTGACTAATGCAAGAGGTACCAGCTGTTGTGCCACCTCGGCAATTCCAGAGCCCCGGGGTATCCCAGTTGATGCCTGGGATTTGGTCGTGACAAATCGTAAAAAACACGAGGGGCTTAGCTCGCAAAACGACTCCTTTTTGTGCCTGTGTGTTTTCTGAATTTTGAAGCTTTCCCTTCATGCAATCAGCGAGTCAGTACGATGTTTTTATGCCACGATGGCAAAATAATACTTCGAGTGCTAAGTCAACCTTTCATACGCCATTTCAAACGTAGCAGTTTAACGGAGAACAAATCTGATTCATCGTATCTCATTGCTACAATCAAAATTCAACGTTAAAGCGCCATGTAGCTCACATTATGAGTGTTGACCCACGTCTATTATAAATAAAGTCTTTCTAATAAGCTTCACAAGGGGGGACCGTCTGTGCGCATCGCATTCGGCCGAATTTCACGTTTACTAAATGTACTATATAGTGCACTGCTAGTATCATATATGATTATTTCAAATTAATTTTATGACCTATTCTGCCTCAAGAGCTGTCCTAAAACACCCGCTGATATTGCACGGGAGCTTCTTCAAGCAATTTCATGTACCTCTGAATTAGAAGTAACGCATCTCCGGTATGCAAAAAAATGAAATTAGCTCTTTTAAATAATCAAGCGCACTGGCTTTAACCGGCCTTTACGTTAGCAAGTGTGACCATGCCTGTATGTTCAACTCAGACGTTTTGTATTCCTATCGCTGTGCTTGTATATATCTTGCGTACTACGTAAGGTAAGATACTCATTCATATCCAGTATTAAGATTGAATTCAAATTTCCAGACCTTCACGAGGTTCTTTTAGTATAATGAAAAGTACTTACATTCGTAGTTCACACAGCTTTATTGTTGAACGCTCATGTAAGTGGTCATCATCATTTAAAATTTCTCTGTAATCGTATTTCACATTCACTGTCCGACTTTTGTATTGATTTTACTATTTCAGGAAGACAAATATTGCGTTGAAATCATACTTGTTCTGAATTGAACAGTGACGCTCGAACACACAAATACAGTGAGAAAAGATCAGTTCACACAAAAAGAAGGGCCGTTGAGCCAACGCTATTGGCATTTAACAGCAGATAACATCCAATCAAATCTACTCTTTAGAACGGTAGCAGGTACATTGTTATGTGATTGTCACCACCTTTTCACGTCGAAGAAAGATCACAGATGATCTTACCTGTATCGAGTAAGGGGAGATGGACGTGACTGAGCAGTCGCAGGGGCGGCGCCAATTTCGTCAACCAACCTTCATAATAAATTAGGGATGAACAGTGCGCCCAGCTTGTGGATGATTGTCAGTACCTTTCTGCATGTTAACATTTGTGCCCTGAATAAATGTTTTAGATACAGCTGTAAAAATAGAGATTAGCAGCTTGTTCGCTTGTGTATTTATTGTATTTTAATTTTTGCTTCGATTTTGTTATCATGAATCTTCTAAACTACAAGAAACAAACTGAAACAAACGGCTCACCGACAATTCTCTGGAGCTTTTAGGGCATAACGATTACCCTAACACTTAGAGAGATAAAGCTGGAAATTTTCTCTTCACCACAATGCCTGACAGTCATATATTTATATCTCAATATTGTTATAAAAAGATTACGGGCTACTCATATATTGAATAAGACGAAGACGAGTGCGAGAAAGAGGCAGACGACGCCGCAACGACCTAGGGTGTGTTTTTCTTTTTTTTCGGATGGGTGGTTTCGATATTGACCGAAGAAAAAGTCTCGCTGAATAAAGTCATCGATTCTTGGCCGATACCCTGAGTGGTACGAGCCATGGCTGTGTAATCATCATCATCATTATCATGGGAACAAAAACATGGTGGCGTTCACCAGCACGCACCATGTTTACAGCAGAGCTGTCATGGTCTACCGTGCGTCGTAGATGTAAAATTATTATCGTGAAGCGGCATGCGTTCCATCACCACCCAAGCACTCAGTGCAGATGGTTAAGAGGAGAAGCGGCAAAGTGCGGCCGCGTATTGGTGTTTGCCGCCCATGTGTTCCCTTGTTATGTATCAACAGTGGATCATCAGGACACGCAGTGGGGTTTGGTACATTTATGTGGCACAAGCGAGCTACAAAAATGTTAGATATTATTTGTTGCGATGATTTTTTGAGATATTTGTTTCAAACTTACCGTCAAACAGTGCCAGTGAAAACAAAGTACCTGACGAGGAGGAACGAACCTTACACAAGGAGCCCTTACAAGTGAAAGTTTAATTCAGCGGTTGTGAAAGTTATCCTGGCTGCACCTGATCGTGTCTAGATAGTCATGAAGCGTCCTGAGAAAGTGCACCATCCCGGGGAAGAAGCGATGCGCCTCGAAGTTGGACGCGTCGGTCAACGGGGAGTTAGAATGGCGATGGGTCCGTGCTTCGCTGTGCCAAGCTTTAGGCGACTTATTGCAATACTGCCCGCACCGCTTGTTTATACATTTCATCGTGCACCAGAAGTTCCTAAATAGTGCTGTAACGTTTATAATATATACACCACTATATTCATCAACTTTGTAAAAGTTTACAAAACCACTGAATAATTTGCCAGTTTCCCACAATGCAATGGGTGTGAGTCACAGTTAACAAGTACACATCATCATGAAGCCTTCTCCTGGCGGAAGAAGCCACGAAGAGACAAGACATCTTCGCCTACTTCAAATCGTGGAGGTGCCAGCAAACGCCACCAGGGCCTGTGCGCTGAGAACAGATAGTGGTGGCCTCCTTATTTGGCGGAACAATAAATTTGTCATCATCATCATCTCATGGATGGAGACAAAAATGGAGGAGTTAGTATCGCGGAGAGTGATTGAAGCCCGTCTTCCCAATACGCCATCCAAATACCACAGCGTGCGGAAAGTCTTACTACCACGCGCGTTCTATTATTGAATTGCCACAGCGAGCTCGTCGAGCAGTTCCGAACGAGTGCGCTTCGAATAAAAGCTACTATATATTTTATATGTGAGGTTTAACGTCCCAAAACCACTATATGATTTTGAGAGACGCCGTAGTGGAGGGCTCCGGAAATTTAGACCACCTGGGGTTCTTTAACGTGCACCCAAATCTGAGCACATGGGCCTACAACATTTCCGCCTCCATCGGAAATGCAGCCGCCGCAGCCGGGATTCGAACCCGCGCCCTGCGGGTCAGCAGCCGAGTACCTTAGCCACTAGACCACCGCGGCGGGGCTAAAAGCTACTGCAGGAAGGAACCATGCACCACAGCCACAGCAAATCTCGCTCAATGCTTTATCTCACCGCAAGAAGTTACGGGCGAGTTTTAAAACGGCATGGCTTGCCAAAACTGGCTGCAGGAAGTAATGCTTCCTTCATTCTTTTTTCTTCCTCTTATGTGTCCTGTACTGTAAACTACCAAGGTCGAAACTTGCAGATTTTTCATTCCAGTGTAGCGCCTTGTACAAAAGCAGTATCGTGCATCGCTGCAGTACTCCTAAGAAAAACCTATATTTGGAAGCAGTTGTTACAAAATTGTTGTCCCGCATTCAATAAGCAGCTACTAAAATACACGACCTGCTGCCTATAGTGGGCAGAGTGGTGAAAGTGACGAATAGTGAAGTGCTCGCGACAGCCGCTACGCGCGTGCCAGAAGAAGAAGTTGCAACCGACGATTAAGGTCCCCGAGGAGCTCTTTTCTATGCGCACCCTCTGAAGCGGTCACCGTTGCTCTGGATACGTAATTACGCTGCCGCTTCAAGACTCGTACGGAGGCCGGACTATGTCCAAGTCGTCACTTCGTGGTTCCAAGTGCAGGCGAAAGAGCGAAGGTTTCCTAACGCCGCTGTCCGAGCTCTCTGAATCGAACGCCAAGACGTTAAGCAACCGCAGCTTAGCGTCGGGAGTCAAACCAGCTGAGCATCAGTTGCATTCTTCGTCGTCGATGCGAGAAGTGGCGTTGATGTCCTCCCCATGGCAATCTCCGACATCACCGCAAGAATGCGATTCTGCCTTCAGCGCCGTATTACCTTCGGACTTGACTACTCCATCCGACTCCCCGACTCCATTGATAGCACTTCCCACTTCAACGCCATCTAATGCCTCCCGAAGATCATCGTTGGGCTCCTCATCGCACTTCGCTACATTGCCAGCGTCACTCTCTGCGAAGCGACCATCTCGTATGTGCAGGTATCCGAAGGCCAGAGTTTTGACGACGTCGGCTGCAAGTTATTCCGACACAGATCTTACCTCGGAGCGACGTACTTTGTCGATAGGCTCACGTGTTCGCGAACGCCGTCCAGGTCTGCGGCAATCGTACCCGTCTGTTGTGAAGCAGAAATCGTCGCAGGACGAGCGCGTGGCTTTGCAGATCCAGCACTGCGAGGACGTTCCTGCTTCCTGGGCAACCAAAGCTCGTCAGCTACTGTCACCGTTGCTTGGCCGTTTCCGCTCATTGTCAGCAAACGGCAGCCCTGACGAGTTGCGGAAGTATTCGCCACAAACACCTGGCTGCGCTCCACGGGTGATCGCTCAGCAACCATGCAACGCGGGCATGAAGCAGCCCGAGTCGACCTCAGTATCAAGCAAGCAAAGCCAGCCGAACGAGAGCCTACAGTCTGTCAGTCAGCAATCCCTGTTGCGGGCTTCGCTGAGCACGCAGCAAGACGTCTCGCCCCTGCCGCCACCTGCGGTAAACAGTGCGATGGCGAGGTGTTTGCGCCGAGAAGAGGCTTCTTTTCTCGTTGGCAGGCGCGGTCCGTTCCAAACGACGACGTTTCACTTCGGCTTGCTCGTAGCTTTCATGGTGCCCTTTCAAACGCTGCCACTGCAGATCTTCCAGCACGATATCGATTACTGGTGCGCTAGACCCAAGAATCTACGCAACATCACTACAGAAGAGTGGAAGCGCCAGATGGTTCCTCGCACCGGCGATGGCGATTACAGCCGGTGCTGCATGTATGCCGATTTTAATGCCACCGGTGAACCCACTGTGTCGTGCACCAGCTGGGAGTACGGAGCCTCCGCCTATCACTACTCCATTGTCGAGGAGTTTGGCTTGGTCTGCGAACGTGCTTGGTACCTGCCGGTGAGCTGTTCTGCCTTCGCAATGGGCGCCATCTGCGCATTGCTTGTCACGGGACCTTTGGCGGACTGGCTAGGCAGAAAGCCAGTGATGCAGTTCGCATTGATGGTTTTGCTGGCGGCAGTTGTAGTGATTCTATTGTTCGTCAGGCTAAACACGTTCGTAGTCATGCGCTTCCTCATCGGAGCCTCCACATCCACGCTTTTCAACACTACTTTTGTGCTTGTGGTGGAAGTCTTGGCACCGGAGCGCCGTACTCTTTACGCGATGGCGCTGTTGTTAAGCAAGGTTATCGGTACCATCATCGCCTCCACCATGATGCTGGCCCGGTTCAGCTGGTATATGCTGCACCTTGCAAGCATACTGCCATGCTTCATGATGCTGCGCACTGTCACCTCCCTTATTGAGTCGCCACGCTGGTTGCTGGCTAGAGGCAGGCTAGAGGAGGCCGAGGCGGTCATCATGCGTGCGGCCACGCTCAATGCTGAGAACCTGTTTGATGTGCGGCGCCAGTGGGCACGCCAGCGTCGTGAGTTAGAAAGCCGAGAAGGCATTCGGCAGAGTACTTTTTGTCAGGCAGCCTGTCTGCGATGCCGATGGAGGAATAATGGCATTCTTTGCTTCTGCTGGAGCGTGACTGCATTCACGTTGCAGGCGACGTTGCTGAAGATTCACTACCTCGGGCTCTATCCGGCAGCTCTCGTAACGCTGTTCGCGCTGCTCTCGGTCCCAGGCGAGCTGGGTGCTATGGCGTCGGTCGCGCACATCGGCCGCAAGGCGTCTCTCGCTTGGGCATTGATTATTGCTGCCACTGCCCTGTTCGGAGCCGCTGCATGGGGCGATGCGAATGAGGTATCTACCGTGACCCTGCTGACTCTGGCGAGCGTGGGCACGGACGCATCGCAAACTGTTCTCACACTGTACACAGCAGAAGTGTACCCCACAGTGATGCGCTGTTGGGGCCTGGCAACGTGTGCGTGCTTTTCTGCAGCGGCCAGCATCGCCGTGCCAGTGGTCGTGCATCTAGGATTTCTCCAGGTGTCATGGCTGCCACTAGTCGTGGTGTCGCTGCTGGGGCTCACCGCTGCCTTTCTGGCAATTCAACTTCCGGACGTAAAAGAGAGTGCCGTGCTGCCGGACGAGCCGTCGGACATACCATTTAAGGCGCCTCCAGGAATCACTCAACCAGTGCCCGATAACGCAAACATTGATCCGCAAGGGACCCAGAGCAACGACAAACGCCGAACGCTACGTCAAAATTGACGTCTGGTGATACAGTATCAATATAGTTCAGTTGGTTGTATTCTGTCGTTTGAGATATGTATAAATATTTTAACTATATGCAGAGTCATTATGAGACATATTTTCTTTCAAGGCGAATTTACTTAGGGAGAGATGTTTTGAGCGACGACATAGCACCAGAACGGACACGCTAAAAGTGGTGCGTTAACTACCGTACATGTTCAAAGCTTACATATATGCGCAAGCGCCCTTCCTATTTGGCAACAAAATAAATGTATTTGTTTCGCGGCCCCAAAAACATTGCTCTAATGCGCAATTTTTAGCCTTTATGATGCGAAGAATACTGTCATGCACTATATCAAACTCGCACCAATTTAAATATTTTCAACGTTACAACATCGCCGTGCTTCTCAACCGAAAGTTGCTGCTGTCACCGCTAGTTTTCTCGCGACAGCAGGTAACTGCAATTGTTTCACCAAAGTAATTCATACAATTAAGAAATGGTGACTTATCATTTAATAACTAACTATGGCTAACTCAGTTACATAAATATTTGCCGATAAGTCGCCCATAACATCCCCTGTATTTGTTTTATGAAAAATGCAGTGAATAAAAAGGCCGTGTTCATAAAAAGGACCTACGCTGAAAAATTTTTCGCAACGAAATATTTCAGCCACTCACGATGAGGGAGATATTACAGAAGCCAACCGACCAATGCGAAAACACACTGATAAACGAAACGTTTTGTGAATTTAGCTGCGTTTTTTTTTTTGTAGGGAGGGGGGGTGATGCCATGAAAATATGCTTATAATATTTTGTGTCCAGATGACACTTTTACCGCAAGAAAACATAGGAAAAAGTTCATGGCTCAGTTTCGCGAGAACGCTTTGCTGTCACGTATGGCGAAACTCTGACGCCAGCAAGCTCACAGAACTGTGAAAACAAAAAGCTGCGTGCAATCGAAGGGTTGACAAGCAATCAGGCTAGAAGTCACAGCAGTACGTCCGAATACAAACTCAGACACCGGTTTCTAGCACTCCACCGCTAAGGTGAAATGCTTAGCTGTTCAGCTGTTTGCATAGTGCATGCCCCCAACCATAATACTGCCATCGGTAACGTTAAGCACAATCACAAGAAAAAGGCACGTTCAATAGATAGCATGCTGAGCATTCAGTCGCAACCCAGTGCAGCAAAAATGCTTTGAAAGAAGTTCAAATAAAGTAAAATTTGCTACGGAGCACTTCAAGCAGCTACAAAGCAATGCCAACACCGTTGATCAGCGAGAAACGATCTGTGAATGGCGACACTGTTCAACCTCTCGAGTGGTTGAGCCTCGGTGTGCAGTGTGATATGTTTTCAGGATCAATGTTCGGTGGAAAGAGCAGCTTAGGAGAGCATTCTTTTTTTAGGACTGCGCAATTAGATATTACGTGATGTTGACAAATAAACTTTGTTGTAAGTCAGCGGCCCTGCTGTTAGTGTCCCCCCCCCCCATTTTTTTTTGGTGCTCCTTCTTTCGCGTTCTTTTGTTTCCGAGGTTAATTTTCTCTCTCTCTCTCTGTACTCTTTCTCTCTCCCACCAGAGTCATTTTATCTCTCTATTGAGCAGTGGGCGCTCGTGTACTGGAAGCGAAGCAGAAGAGGAGGAGGAGAATGGCGAGGATGGGCGTGAGATTTCTCATGATGGCATTTGTATAGGCTGTGCATGGCATAACGAGAAACTTAAAAGCTTCACCATGAAAATCTTTCTTCGCCTTTTTTGTCAAACCAACATATTCTATCTTCACTTTGCTGTGAACACACGACTTCGACTTCAGAGATGCGCCAAACACGACTGCATATAAGATGGTCACTGTGACACAGATTAGAAGAGCATCAACTGACCGATCATTCGTCGCATGCCTTTTACAAAAGCCTAGCGTCTGAACGTACAAAAAATAACCTGAATGGCAGAATTTTGTATGCAGCAGCGCTTTATTCTTTTTGTAGTGAAGCTGCACTCCTCAAACGTCCACATATCTTCAGAAGCTCCGAGCCATTGCCGTACTTTGCTAGTATATTACGCTATCTGTCTCAGAAGCGTCTTCAACTGCCTTACTTTCCTGTCGCCACATGTAGGGTAGAATGTAGTATAGTTAACTCCGCTACCTTTCTTATATTCTCTCTCTCTCTCTCTCTGTCTGTCTCAGAAGAGGTTATATTGGCATTTCTTTCATATATAACATGGGATCCTCACAACAGGATGTTGTAAGGTGGTCAACCCCTACGCAGTAAAAAGAAAAAAATGTACATTTTTCTTGATGGGTACACGGATACAACAAAAGGAAACCTGTATGTCTGTGGTGTATCCTCTGACGCATCTTATATAATACCTCATTAGTCAACACATGGAACTTTGCTTTTTAAAAAAGGCACGGAAAAACGCGGCCACAGTGATCCTTCTAACGCGGCTCATTTATAAGCACCAATCGCCCCGATGAAAGTGCAGATAGCTCAGCCAGTTGGTATGAATCCATTGTACCAAGCAGCACAAAAAAAGAAACAAGACGGACACATATGAGACAATGATGAGAATAATTTCTCTTTGTGTGTCAATCTTGTTTTTTTTTCGCGCTGCTTGCTACGGTGGGGCCACGACGAGGCAGAAAATTTTGTTACGAATCTGCGCGTTGGGGAGACGCCAGGTGGCGCAGAACGGAGCAGTCCGGGGTCTTTGGGCTCCCGCTTCAGCAAATGATTTTTGTGGTTTTTCGTGTGCTGTGCCTCAAGATCTTGCTACGAGTCGACTCATAAGCTGCCAAGGTTCACGTCGGTAGCGGACTTTCACCGGTAGGTTCATTTTTGAGCATTTTTCGGACTTTTACGCCACCGACCACGCCTCGCGTGCTTACCAAACGCCGAGTTGGCGTCTGCCGGGCAGGACGCGCCCTTCCTTGGACGCGCCCTTCGTTCCACCTGCTGAGCCAATATGCTGGACGGTGCTGCTGTTATTATGGACGGTGATGAACTCCCTCCGGAAGAGTTTGGAGAGGAACACGGCTGGCGTTCCGCCGCGGTGAAGAAAAGCTCGAGGCGCACGAACGCCAGTGCTACAGAGCGTGCCACGGCATGCGGCGAGAATGCCAGGGGCAATTTCAGTGCTACAAGAAAAGCTCTACACTTGAAGAATCAAGTTATCAAATCATCGAGAATGCCTCGACTGCCTAGCGAGCACTGGAAGATTATCGTCCGTCCAAGGGGTGGCTTGGATGTTGAGAAGGCGGGCTCAGCTAGACTTGGCCGGGCAATCGCAGAGGCGGCTGGAATTGTACCCACGCTCATCAGTCAGGACATTGTCTGCCCGAATGCAACGCAAAATATCATAGTTATTAGCACGGCGTCCCGTGCGAACGCTGACTCTTACCTCAGGATGAGCTGCCTTACATTGGGAATGAAGAAGTATGACATCAACACTTACGAGGCTGCCCCGCATGAGACCTGCAAGGGGGTCATCCGTAAGATTGACGCATCGGAGAGCCAGACGGAGCTGGAGAGGAGCATCCTTACTGAAAGAAACCCCACGGCTCTGGGAGTCAGACGTATTAAGAACACTGAGACGGTGGTTATTGTCTTCGATGGCTACAAAGTTCCCAACTTCATTTATTTCGGCACAGCGCTGGTCAGATGCTCGCTTTACCATCGGCAGCATGACTGCTGCTATGCCTGTGGCAGACTCGGGCACAGGGCGGACGTCTGTCCGACACCGGACGAAGCTGTGTGCAAGAGGTGCGGAATCAACAACCCTGATGAGAACCATCAATGTTCCCCGACCTGTGGATTCTGTGGCGGCCCACACGCCACGACGGATAAAAGTTGCCAGCAAAGGTTTCAGCTTCCATTTATTGTGCGAAGGCGGCGAAGAGAGCGCCGTGCGGAATCAGAGCGTCGTAGTCAGCAAACGGTACCTGCTAACGCCGACGAGGGTGTGAGCCAACCTGCACACCGCAACTCCAGTTCAAACAGTCGTTCTGCTGCAACTGGGGTGGACAGCCGTGACTCATCGCAACAGGCAAGCAGTCGGTCCAGATCCAGATCTCGGTCCAGAAGTCGCTCCCAAGGCCAGCGAAAGGGAACTTCGTCTAAAGGCCGAGCCAAGTCCCGGTCCAGAGATCGTCGTCGGTCCCAATCCAGAGGCCCATCGCACTCGAGGAGCCAGTCCAGGGACCCGCATGGCACAGTCCGTTTCCAAAGCCCACCCCAACCGGAGATGCAGGGTGGCTCCTGGGCTGACCGGGTGCGCAGCGGAGGAGGTGCAAAGGTAACGGGAGGCACTGCGCCAGAGCATGGTCTAGCGGAGCTAAATCAGCTTAGGAAGGAGAATGCCGAAATGCGCAGCATTATTGAGTCGCTGAGAGCCGAAATGGCTGAGCTTAGACGTGTCAGTACATCTCAAGCTACTCTGGCATCTGCTTCTCCGTGTGTAGGTTCTCCCTCTCCTCAACCCATGGAGGTTCCCATGGTCGTGGAAGCGGGCCCCTCGGGTAACCCAGCCAAGCGTAAGGCTGCGACTTCAGCCGAGAATGTGCAGGCTAGAGCTAAATCTGAAATTAAGGAGACTCTAAATTCAATTTGCCTTGAGATTCACAAACTTAATGAGCGTTTCTCGGCGGTCGATCAACGTCTCACAGTTATGGATCAGAAAATAGATATTCAACATGCCAGAATTCAATGTGTGGAGAATCAATTACAGAACGCCGGCCTTATGGTGCAGAGCCCCAATATCAGGGGAGCAGCTCGGATTCACCCGGATTTCTTTCCAGAGGGAACGCCTTTATCGGCGCCCATTCCCATGAGTATCCCCAGTTCGAATAGTACAGTTGCTTCTGTACAGAACCTGACGGCAGGGTCAGGGAGCACCTCCAATGATCAAGATGGCCTCGCACGCTGAATTTCGTATATGGCAATGGAACTGCAGGGGGATCCTTAGCAAAAGGGGCACCCTGCAGCAATTTGTCCGCTCTCACAGCGAGAAGCCGCAAGTGATCCTACTGCAGGAGACGCTGTCTGATAGTGTAACCCTCCCGGGGTACAAGGCACATGCAGTTAAAGGGGAAGGCAGAGGGATTGCCACGTTAGTCAGCAACAAGTTCACCTTTGTGACACATGATCTAGGGGTAAGACCTAATAAAACGGAGCTCTCCTTAGTTGAGGTCATTCCGAGTTCTTCCAACCTTTCCAGCATTTTTATACTGAACATATATAGTAGCCCTAGTGATCATAGGCAGCGTTTTAGGACGATCATAGCTAAGGCAACCAGAATGGCTGGGCTCTCTCCTCTGGTTGTGGCGGGGGATTTTAACTCGCCTTTCCGGGCGTGGAACTACCCGTATGATTCAGCTAAAGGCAGGAGCTTGTGGCAGGAGACGGGAGATGCGGATCTCTCGTTAATTACGGACCCGATGTTTCCTACTAGGCGCGGCACATCCACCACCAGGGACTCCACCCCGGACCTAGCTTTCGTGAAAAATGCTGGCTCGGTAGGTTGGGAAAATCTTCTGACGGATTTAGGAAGTGATCATTATATTACAGTTACTAAATTACAGATGGAGGCAAAATCTAAAAGAAAGTTTACTTACGTGGATTGGGATAAATTTCGGGAGTCACGCAGCGCTCGAGCGGAACAGGGGGAAATCCCGGACTCTCTGGGGCAATGGACAGAGATGCTGCTGCAGGACGTTAGAGCGGTTACCAGAACCATTGAGACAGAGGTACGGACAAACAAAATGGACAGTCGGCTTGCGCATTTACTGGAGGCAAAGCAGTCGCTATTGGCCAGATGGAAGGGTCAGAGACTTAATCGTAGGCTTCGGAAAAAGATAGCAGAGTTAAATACACAAATTGAAGAACATTGCAAAAACTTGTCGAGGCAGCAGTGGGATGAAATTTGTAATTCAGTCGATGGACAAATGCGAACCAGAGGTAAATGGAATCTTTTAAAACACTTGCTTGACGAGTCGGGCACTAAATCTAATCAGAGGGGGGTCCTTGCTAGAATACTTCATCTTGCTCAAAAATCCTCCTCGGGCGCGGAGCTATTGGGGCAGCTTGCTGAGAAGTATCTACCGCTAGCAGTTGATTCCATGCAAGCCTATCCGGGGTATATGGGAACACCTTGTGCCCATTTGGATGAACCCTTCACCATCAGCGATGTGCGACGTGCCCTGCACGAACTTAATGGCCGATCGGCACCGGGTCCAGATAAGGTCACCAACAAAGCGCTTCGGAATTTGGAAGATGACTCTGTTGAATTTCTTACTGATGAGATTAATAGGATTTGGAAGGGAGGTGACATCCCGGAACAATGGAAGTTGGCCAAGGTGATCCTCATTCCCAAGCCCGGTAAAGCACCAAGTTTGGACAATCTGCGCCCCATCTCTCTCACGTCATGCGTGGGAAAGGTGGTGGAACACGTTGTCCAGAACCGAATCGCGGACTACATAGAGCACAATGATCTCTTCCCTCACTACCTTATTGGCTTTAGGCCAGGCCTCTGTACGCAGGATGCTATGAAAATCATTAAGTGTCAAATTTTAGATAATCATACCAGAGACACCAGGGCGATCCTAGGCTTGGATATAAAAAAAGCGTTTGATAATGTCCGCCATGATTCTATTTTAGATGCGATCTCAAGTCTAAACCTAGGTTCCTCATTTCATGCGTTTGTCAGATCCTTCCTGTGTGGTCGAAAAGCCATACTTAAAGTTGGAGATCTAGAATCGGATGTGCAAGCGCTGGGAAATAGGGGCACCCCGCAGGGCTCTGTTCTATCACCCTTACTTTTTAACATCGTCATGGCTGGTCTCTCGAGGCAGCTTTCTGGAATTTCAGATGTTGGTCATACAATTTATGCCGATGATATCACCATTTGGTGTAGAGGAGGAAGTGATGGCACTGTAGAGGCGGCCCTGCAAGAGGCCATCGACACTACCGAGAGTTTTCTGGAAGACACAGGCCTTTCTTGCTCTCCGGAAAAGTCTGAGCTTCTCCTCTATAAACCGGTCAGGAGGGGCCGTCGACCGCGAGGCTGGGTGCCGCCCCTAGAAAATGACATCCACTTACGTACCAAAAGTGGACGATCAATCCCCAAAGTCGCTTCCATTCGGATCTTAGGTATGACGCTAGAAGCAACGGGCACCAACACCATCACGATTAAAAGGTTGGAAAAAAAGACAGACAGTGTTATTAGGCTCATAAGACGGGTGGCTAACCGAAGGACAGGACTATCAGAGGACAACTTGGTCAGGCTTATACATGCTTTTCTGCTGTGTCATTTTGCATATGTGGCGGCAATGCATGTCTGGAAGAGAATGGAAAGGGACAAGCTTAATGCAATGATCAGGAGAGCTGTAAAGAATGCCCTTGGGCTCCCCAACTACACCCACACCAATCGTCTCCTGCAGTTGGGAATTCATAATACATTGGAGGAAATTGCGGAAGCACAAGAAAGAACACAGGTAATTAGGCTGTCTGGCTCAAAAGCGGGGAGGATGATTCTCGCAGAAATGGGTATTCCACCAGCTCAGATTGAGGCTCTGTACCAAGGGTTGACGAGGGATCAGAAGGAAAACATCATTGTCTCGCCTGCCCCGCGGAACATGCATCCCCAACGTAATGTTGGAAGGAGGAGAGCGCGCGCTCGGGCCCTTCTTCGCCAAGTTGCGGATCTTGACGGGGGGGCCTGTTTCGTGGACGCGGCGCAATATGATGGCCAGAGAGACCGATTCACGGTAGTGGCAATCAACCACAAAGGCATTACAATTAATTCGGCGTCGGTATGCGCCAGAACTGCCAATGCAGCTGAGCAGGTTGCCATCGCCTTGGCTCTTTTAGATCAGCGTAATGAACACATATTTAGCGATTCTAGAGCTGCCATTCGTGCCTTCAGTGTTGGAGCTGTGTGCAAAGAGGCCAAAAATATACTCGGTGATAAGTTGCTTACCACCCATACCATTACATGGTTCCCAGCTCATATGGGAAACATGGACGGAGGGATCATAAATCTCAATGAGTTGGCCCACTCCAGGGCGCGAGGGTTAGCTGTCCGCGGCCATGGAGGACCTTTGGGTCGAACTGGAGATTTCGTAAACAGGGATCCGCCAACTACATATAATGAAATAACCCAACATTTCGCTATGGATAGGAGAATCTTTCCACCTCCACATGCGAAGCTAAATAGAGCGCAGGCGCTTACATTGCGATTACTTCAAACAGAAACGTACCCTAACCCTGCCTTTCTTCACAAGCTTTATCCTGATGTTTATTTAACCAACTCGTGTACAAAATGTGGCGGTTTAGCCACCTTACACCACATGCTCTGGGAGTGCCCTTCGGTACGTGGCACCGATACAGCATCGTCCAGAAAGTGGGACTCCGCTCTCCGGAGTCCAGACATAACATCGCAACTTTGGGCTGTCCAGAGGGCCCACGATGCGGCGCTAGGGCTCGGCCTTACTGTCCCATCGTGGGAGCGGCCCGCCGTGTGCTAGGGCGCACGCCTTCGGACTTGTCAATAAAGTTTTTCCAAACCAAACCAATCTGCGCGTTTGCAACTGCGCGTCTGTATTGCCGGATGTGATCACACGTGAAAGGCGAATACCTGAACCAATAACAGCATTAATCCCAGCATTTACGCAACGGTTTCTGTCGAAACCAATTATGAAAATGTACTTCAATGTCTGTAAAACATGCCCTGCAAAGGAAGTAAAACACGATACGAAGGAAATAAAGTTCACGCGAACAACATATAACAACGAAGATACATAATTTAGAAAAGCGTACAGCCATGCATGTTAAAGCCAGGCATTGAGGAAAGACGTCTCCTCGATGGAAGGCCTCGGCTTTCGAAAAAGAAGCACGAGCGATTTCACACCACCACTTGAGAAAACTGCCATGGCTCCGTCATGTGAAGTAGGCAACGAGAAAAGAAAAGTAAAAGAAAATGATAGAAACATAACCCCTGCGTTCAGTCGCCAGGACCGGAGACAAAGAAGAGCCGCGGGAAATGACAGGCTCGACATCTACGCAGTTTTAGCTCGTAAAGTGAAAAGCAGTGGCTGTTGCACCAGAGCCACCACGTGAATGAGCAAGAAAGGATTCGGCTGGACGCCTAGCAGAAGCAACAAAATAAAACGCTGCTTGCGCTAGCAATTGCATGGACGCCCTTTCACCAGGCAGGAATGAAAGGCGCAAAGGAGGGCAAGCAGTCACAGCGCAGGAAACGTATAAGCGAGGCATCCCCAAGATGCGCTTCTCCCAACGTGTGCACACGCAATCGATGGGCGCATTCAAGGTAGTCTACCGGCACAGTGGCCACTCCATGTGCACACAAGTGCACCTACATATCAGAACATAGAGACATACGAATTCACTTTATACACACATAACCACAAAAGCACATGCGCCAACAAAAAGCAATGCGCATTCCCACCGATCACTTTCTTCTGCACCCACGAAGGCCCCTCGAAAGAAAGAAGAAAACCCTAGCAGCCCTCCTCTCAGTACGAATGTTAACGAGCGTGCTGGAAGGTAAGCAGGGAAAGATGGCAAAGGATAAAAAAAAGTCACAGTTTTGCCGCAAAAGCGAAGCAATCAGCGCGATAGCAATAAATTGAAAGGTCACGCGCAGAATGACAAGCAGATCTAAACGTGTCCACGTTTCTCAAGCACAAATGACGCACAAAACGTACTCACAAGTACAGATGAACGCTAATAAGCGTCTCAGTTGTTACTTTGCTCTGTCTGAAAAGTGTGTCCTTTTTCGCAAATGGAGAATGCAACGATTGCAGTGACCTTTCTGCGCCCGGTAACTACAACATAATCGTTCCAGTGAAAGCCCAAGGCAAGCCAAGACGTACGATTGTCCCCACCGCGAGATAAGCGAATGCGTGAGGCTCACCCTGCCCCCTCTCCATGGTGCAACGTACGCGTGGGACATGAGAGCGCGTGCCGCCGCATCGTGACAATGCGGTGACGCACGCTCATTGCGCCATCTTGCTGGTAATGCTGAAAGCACGATAATTCTCCCCGAGATGACTGCCACCAGTGGAAAGTGGTAGATATAAATAGCTTGCTGTTTGAACGTTGAAGGAGGTGCCCCTTCGCGGCTCAGTGGCTAACGCCTTGTATTGACATTTCAGAGGTCTCGCGTTGCATTCCGCACGCCGGAGTCTTTTTCTGGATTATTTTTCCTTCTTACCTTTTCATATATATATACACATGCGTGCACATATACGGTGAGTAACGTCAACGACTGCGGAAAAATCTAGCCAAGAGTGTCCATATATTTGCTATCGCAATAAAAGTTACATAATGCTCGCCCCATTGTCATGAGCGCTTTTATAACACGCAGCGGCTTACCAACAGCATTAACGCAGGAGAGTGAGCGACCAGGTGTCGACCGTCTGTGGTTGCCGCAGTAATTAAGCGGATCCGGATGCTCAAGTCAGCCTTTTAGCCATTGACTATGGGCTAATAGCACGGTCGTTTCGGTACGCGGGGTCATTTTTCGTGAGAAGAGAGAACGATTTTCAGCCAACATTGAAAATTAATTGGAAGTTTCCGACCGCGTGCTTCACCGCAATGTTTTCCTCGAATGTTCCCGAAAGCGTGGACTACCAATCGGCAGTGTTTATTCACCATGCTCAAAAAAAGTTGTAGGACCATTTTAGGATCTCAACAAAAAGCAGTTCGCTCCAAAAATTTATTAGTACGCTTGTTGGACAGAGCCCAAATGAAAGCTTGCCGTCATTAAGGAAGAACCAGGAATGGATAGAAGTGGAGTTATTTGCACTTTCATTTCCACGGTGATCGGCTGTTATTTTTACTGCGGCATCAGACTAAAGCATTTCTCCAAAAAAAAATGCTGAGCGAACGGCAAAAAAAATTGGCAGCATATCCACGGAGTAAATGATGGAGAGTGAGGCGAAGCATTCGTCCGTCCATTCGTTCTTGCTTCCGTCCATCCATACGTCCGTCTGTGTGACCATCCATGCGTCCATCCGCCCGTTCGTGCGTGCGTCTGTTCGTGCGTCCATCCGTGCGTAATGCCACCGATTCCATTGCTGTGAGTTTCTTATGCGGTGCTGGATACAGTTTTCTATTGTCCCTGTTATACTGAAGAATTGTACCAATGTCATCGTCTGGGTACGTTGGATCCTCTATTGCAGTGTGCAAGGAAGCTCGGTGATTTGTGAAGCTGCGAGCTGCCTCATCCGCAAACTGGTTCCCGGTGACGCAATCGTGCCCTGGCGCCCAGATTATGGTTTGGGTGTATTCAATTGGAAAGTCTTTATGAGCTTTGGTTAGAATTTGGAAGGCCTTCATATATATTCTACCTTTTCATGATTCCTACATGCTGCCTTCGAATCTGTGATTATTGTCATTGAGGCTTTTCGCACCCTGCCCTCCTTGATTGCCAGCGTGATCGCTATCTCCTCCGCTTCTGTGATAGAGGCTTGGGCTATGAAGGCACAACTTGTGACGTTTTCTTTTCGGTCTGTGACCACGACCACCATGTTCTTTGCATTTGCCTGATATGGTGCAGCGTCAGTAAATCTCGCCGTATTCAAATATTTTGTCTTTTTTATCTATGTAAGCGGCTCTTGCTTTACGTCTTCCAGCATGTAAAACTGGGTCCATGTTCTTCGGTAGGGGGCATATCTTGTACCAGGCTCTGACTGAGGACTGAGCATGACAATTCCTTAGCTCTTCCACGTGCCTGTACTTGTTCAACGAGGCCGATCCTCTGAAGAAGTTTTCTGCCGGTTAACGTCTATAGCAAGTGGTTAATCTGGGTGGTTACTTGCGCTTCAGCCAACTCATCAAATGTATTGTGAAGTCCTAGCGCTAATAGCTTCGCAGTTGAAGTGCTTTGTGGTAGTCGCAGTGCCGCTTTATACGCCATCCTTATTATTTTGTCTGCTTTTTCTTTCTCCTCTCTATTCATGTTGTGGTAGGGTAGCGAGTATATTAGTCTGCTGATGACTAAGCTCTTTTTACCAAACGAAGCACGTCTTGTTATTTCAGTCCAGCACGATTGTTCGTTATTTGAACTATCATGCGAACAATTTGTTGAGCTGTTCGTTTAAGCATATCCAGTGTTGGGAGACATCGCTGATTGGACTGTAACCACATCGCTAAGATTCGAACGCTCGCTAAACCTTTCTAAAACTAAGGAGGTTACGCCCAGTGAGTATAACGTAGCAACCTTTTCCTGTCAGATAGTGCTCAATGTACATGCCAGTGGCTGCTAATGGGGATCGCAGCGTGCGCGTTAACAAAAAGCCAAATGCTCCTGTCTATCATTCCCAATTATCAGTCATTGGCATGTACATTGCGCACAATTTTTTTATTGTTCAACAACGCTCTCACCGGCACCACCTTGGAGGTCAAAATGTTATACTTGTTACACACTACAACGATTACGAGAGACGAACGGGTGCCGCTATAAGGAGCTTCGCCCCTAAAAAGCGGCGTCTACGTGAAGCAGAAACTACTCGGTACGTCGAAAAGCAGGCGCTTAGTTCACGCGCAACTGTTCTCTAACTCATCGCTTTGTTTTAACTTCTTTTAAGCTGCTGCTGAATCGAGGCAGTCGAGTGCCGTATGGAAGAAGAAGGTTTCTGGAAGGCTTTGTAAACAAACGGGTGACAGTAATTTTCCTTTAGAAAAACAAACGTACGTACGTCTGTTTAAACAGCTCCTGCTCGCGGTCTACTCGCGATGCTTCTACGTGCCTCTTTCGTAAATACGGATTTAGTTATTCTTTATCTGGTGAAAATGCTTTTTAAGTCCTCGTTGCCACGAGTAAATGTTGCCTGTGTCGTTTCTGGGTCACCTGAGAAGGTCTCAGAGATTACGCCCCCACCCCCCCTGCCTCCCTATCGACCCCGCACTCCGATGAAGACGGCGCTGGGAGTGCTTGCGCAATCCCTGCGACCGAAACGGGGACTATATACGGTTCAGCCGTAAGCAGCACTCGTACTCACAAGGGCGGACTCTCCTGTTTTATAGAAAGTCATAGGATACCAGTGAAACACTTAACAGAAACGCTTCGTCTTCCAGTCGATTCACCCATGCCGAGGCATTCATTCTGTTCGAAGCACTTGCAGCTCGGTCGGGCGTTTAGAGCTCGGGAAAGCGTATTTGAGGCAAGCGAAACTTCCTGATGTCTACTTTATATAGCCCCTTGAAATAAACAGTGCGCTTCACTGCGAGAGTGATCTCGTCTTGAGTGATGCTACAATTGAGACGACCACTTCTGCTTTTTTTAATAACATCGAGCATCAATGACATGCTTATCGCTTGTACACTTCTTTAAGGTTAATCTAGGTGCTTTGAAGCAGCATACATATGTAATAGAGCCGTGTAAACGTGACCAAAGCATTAACACGTACGAAACGAATCCCTTGTCCTCCTGTACAACGTTGGTCAACCTTCAGCAAGACGAATAGGGACTAAGTGATTCGAGTCTTCGTTAGCCCCAACGAAATTAATCCGACACGCAGTTTCAACCAGATAAAAGTTGGACGAAGTCCTGTGTTTTATACTACATAAGCAATGCACCAGTGCAAAGTAAAAAGAAATTATTGTTTGACTAAAACACTAGTTTCGCTGATAAGTCAGGAGTTCAGGGGAAGATGGTACCTTGAAACAATAAAAATATATTTAAACACAGGGGGTCCCTTGAGCAAACATTTCGACGAGTGGTTCTGTCTTTTTTTTTTAAGGCAGCAATCTTAGCGCACATAAATGTCTCAATTTTCAGTTCTGGTGAGGGCAAAGTACGAAGCATACTAAAAACAGACGCCCAAGTCACTATGGCAAAATCAAAGAAAAACATAAACTTTGGAAGTCCAAGCAATAAAAGAGATCGGCGTCGGAATGCTTATACGGGCTGTTGCGTCTCACGTAATCATGGTATACCGTATTGAGGCAATAGTTGACAAAGCACGGCTCTCGCCTCACACAATGAGGCTCTTTTTCTTTTGTGAAAGGAGCGGTGCAACGATTGTGCAAATACTCGTTCAATAGAAACTCTAAAGGAGCGTATTGCCTGGTGAATCGACTGCCATAGAAATTCCTACAACATGACAAGTGCGTGTTGAGTTACAGGAACTCGTCACCCGCTTCAAGCGCCCTCTCTATCTCGCCATCTTTACTAGCAAGCGCTTCCGAAAGCTACGCAGCTACGGGGATGACAATGGAGTAAGAAGATGCGTCCTTTCGTCAGCGCGCATCAAAGCGTTGTGCAACACCAACAATCATTGTCATTCATGCCCTGACTGCAGCATCGATGTGCTTTAAATTTGTCGTATTCAGAAAACGTTTTTCCAGCTATGTCTCTTGTTCTAACGGCTATCTTTTTGTGTTTAGAATGTCAATTTCGTAAAATCGCGTTCCTCCTCGCCACTCCCACTGCATTCTGCGATATCAATGTCCGCTAGAAAAGAAAAAAAAGCAGCCTCAGATGCGCCAGAGAGCTGCGAGGAAACTTCCGCGCAATAAGGACGTACGTCTCCTACACGATGCGAAAAACACAAGGCTGATCGAGCTGGTGTCTTATTTTCGCGGATCTCTATTGGCGGCGTCCACAAAGCAATCCAATTTTTCCCCTAGACATATGTGGGGTAAACAGCTCCGACTAACTTCATCCATACTAGCGCAGCACATCCGAGCGCAGTGATTGTGCTATAGCCACGCTAAAAGAGGCCAACATGAGAAGGCAGGCCCGGACGTTCTGACGGCCACGATGTGATTTCGCGCAGCACCGACAGCGTCTGGCGGAAATGGGGCGAGCATTCATACAGCCTGAGCCAATTTCTCTTCATAACCGGATAATCCTGGCTGCTTGAAGAATGATGCCGCCTCTCTCACTTGCCTGTCATTTCTGTTTCTTCTTCCCATCTCACTTCCTGGTGGGAAGTTTCGCTTTCTCTCTTTCTGTCTGATTTTTCGTCACACTGTCTGTGCACGGTGTCAGGTCACGATGCCTACACCGAAGTTCGGGTGCAGAAGAAACAAATTTTAAGGATGAAAGAAAGAGAGAAAGCTTCTTCCAGTCGTTTGACTCTCAACTCATTTATTGCCACAAATGCAATGACACTCCCATTGTGAATACATTCGGGTTGTTTTCTCACACGTTCTATATTCTAATCTTGGTCAAACTGAAGCAAGGTGTGAGACCAGGCTACGCGTCAACTCACCGCCATCTTGGTAGGAAGAAGTTATGTGCAACACACATGATGCCTTCACCAGTATTCAGTATCCTTGTCGTCGAAACAAACGCACAGGTTCCGCCATCCTTTCGTTCAGTTAAGCCCAACACATTGCATTGATCTCGTAGAGACATTTTCCCTTGGGTTTTTTCACTTGGTGCACCCTTCTCTCACAATTAGCACAGGAAGGGAGAGCCCCAGGCGCAGACTGACAACAACGAGTTTTTTTTTTTATTTCGCCGAAGTGGAACATATACTCTCGAAAAAAAAAAGAAGTAAAAGAAAAATAATAAATACTAAATTAACAAACCGATAGGGTGATAGCTCTCCTGCATATGCGAGAAGGTTACATTCAATGGTCTAGATCAGGGCTGTCAAAGCTCATTTCAGTAAGCGGGCTGCATTCAAGATATTCGTCCCCACAAGGTCCAGGACAGTGAAGATGGTGAAAGCCGGCGAGGGGGAAGAAAGGTGGAAAAAAACGTCGCATAATGGTGCCAGTTGAAGGATGGCTTTGTCTATAGGCTATATATGGTCATTTTTTAGGTGGATCTCGCATCAAGTTCTGAGAAAATATCTATACCAATTTTTATATTCTGAAATAGTTTTCGTTCTTCGGCGAGTTCTAACTGTGCATGCATAAATCTATATTGACCGCATGTGGTGCCTGACAAAAATAAGAATGCTTGAGGGCAGCCCCATCCTTGTAGCTGACCCATCAAAGCGCTCTTATTAGGCGAGAAAATATTGGAAGTACTATTTAGCAAAGCCACAAAACTTTATCCCACGGGAAGCGCGGCCTGCAATTGAAAGGTCAGTGGGTCGCCTGTTTGCGACTCCGGTCCAGATAATCATGCTCTTTCTTGCACAGGTCAACGGAAGCCATGTTAACAAATGATTCATTTCGCGTGTGGATCCCCTGGGGCTCATAGATCTCCCTGGTGAACTGGTTTTTATAGCATCTTAGTATTTGTGTTTGGTCGAATCACTGCGAGTACCCGCACTTGGCGTAATGTGAGGCAAGATTACTGCCCATGCCGTTCTTCAGTGTGCATCCATGCTCGTTCGTGTAGTGTACCACATATCACTATATTGCGGGAAAATCGTACACTGGGAAAACCACCCGTTGCCTAAACGATCGGTTTCGACAGCATGCATGGACCATGAAGGATGGTACGGGCAGTATTTTTGCTCTACATTGCGAAAAACGAGGGTGCTCGATAAGATTCGATCAAAGAAATTGATTTGATTGATATGTAGGGTTTAACGTCCCAAAACCACGATATGATTATAAGAGACGCCGTAGTGGAGGACTCCGGCAATTTTGACCACCCGGGGTTCTTTAACGCGCACCCAAATCTGAGCACACGGGCCTACAACATTTCCGCCTCCATCGGAAATGCAGCCGCCGCAGCCGGGATTTGAACCCGCGACCTGCGGGTCAGCAGCCGAGTACCTTAGCCACTAGACCACCACGGTGGGGCTCGATCAAAGAAATAAACACAAGTGCTGAAAAGATACAAGAACCAATGCACTTGGGCGATCTATGAGCCCCACGTGGTACACACGCGCAACGAATCATCAGTTAGCATGGCTTCCGTAGACTTGCACAAGAAAGATCATGATTATCTCGACCGTTTAATATAATCTTCGCGCCTGTGCAAAGCAGCTGTCATCATGTGTGTTGGTTCATTTCTCATTTATTTATTTTTTACTTTTTCCGAGAGTATATACTCCCCTACAGCTCGTTGTTTTGAGTCAGCGCTTGGTTTCGTACCTTCTTTTTTTTTTTTTTGTTCCATTCTAGCGCTGTTTATCCAAAGTTCAGCATGCACCAAAAAGCCCGCACTAACACTTTATATTCTTTCTTCTCTTTTCTTCTTCGGTTTCTCCTCCTTCACGCTGTCCGCTGGACAAAGTCGAGGACGCTTGACTTAGAGATGTTGCAGTGTTTGCTTTGAACTTTGAGTTGATTGAGGTGAAGTTCGAGTTTTTGAGACCATTCGGTGAGTCTTACATTTCATCCACCCATTATAGCATTTACAAAAAGGGTGTGAACATGTGGACAGTGCTCTTCTTTTTTGTGCAATAAATAAGGCCGTAGGACAGAAAGCAGCCAATCAAATTGACCTCGGTCACGAACCTGTTGCACTTAGCAGCCATTTCTAGTAGATTGATCAGATCTTCATTCCGGTGTTCCGCCATCTGTCACTGGAACATGATGGCCCAACGCAGTCGATGGTGGTAACAAGCCTGACTTGTCTTTCTATCGGCTTCAGAATGGTTATTTTACGGCTAAAATATAATTAAACATTGAACCCTTTCTTTCTCCACCTCACTTGACTCCTTGTCCCACGCGTCATTCCAATTGAGGCATCTTGCTGGCCATTGCGGTTCCTACTATCACCCTCTGCGTGGCTGCTGATTTCAGCTTTATTGGCAATAAACTCGAGACCATAAGAGTTTGAACAATAAGCATCATTCTCTTACAGTTCTTGCATTTCCTCTTCAGTGACGTGCTTTTCTGCCAGTGGGAGTTCAATCTTAAGACTCACAGAGCCCGATCAGTGATACGCAATACAAATTGCTGTTCATCGAAATTTACAACGCAGATTATAGCTAAGAATTGATTACTATTTTACTTGAGACCCTTCATTAGTGCTTTCACACATACTGGGTAAAAATAAACCATGAGGAACTCCAGAAGATTTTATTGCTCTCCGCAACTACGAAAAAGTTCACGTTCACTGAAAAGATGCCATTTTCCGACACCCCCTCCCCCCATGCATAGCCGGTGTCTGACATGGAACGCCATCTCGTAGAACTTAGGCAAATGAATTCTCTCCACGTGAAAAATGCTATTTGGCGGTAAAAAATGTCTGCTTCAGAATTAGCTCAACTTGCTTCAACAAATGACCCCAGATGGAGTCAGAGGAACTTAAGAAAATAGTGGCAAAACTCGGAATCGTATTTACCAATGAACCGTGGTACAATTTTACTTGAAGGTTTAGAAAGTTGAAACTGGTTAGGAGTCGCTTCAATTCTCTCCTTCTTTCGTGCTCTTTTCTTTCAAGAAACCTGCACTTGCAGTAACGAACAAAGTGAACATTATCATGTACTTCCTTCACAATCACAGCTACTTACCAAACTACACCTATACCTAATGTTACAATTTACATCTTTAGGCGTGTACTTTGTTCTAAACTTGAAATAAACAAGAAATATTTCAATGAAAGATTTTAGAAAACAACTTGGGAATTTCAGAAGCGTGCGTATAGTCGTTCGAATGGATTCATTACTTTCGGTTTCAGGTTATGAATAATATTTATTATGGTAGCATTGCCAGCCTGCCGCAGATGCTGACTATCATAAACTGGAAATCCGTATCTGGCTTTTATGTTTATGAGTGACGCCCACCTACCGTGCAACGCTTCGTCGAGAACGCTCACTGCATGGGCAAAAAATTACGAACTCATATCCTTCTAAACTCAAATTATAGCTAATACTCTTCGAAGAGAGAACAGAAGCCTTGCGCAAAGACCTTGTACGTTTCAGATTGATGGCGCAGTTTGTCAAGGACCAAATGGCGTTCAACATTGTCGTCGAAAGGAGAAATCAATGCGAGCGAATAAATATGAGCCAGCTTCTCGTGTATAGCAGACACGGAAAGTTATTACGGGCCAAGCGTCTAACAGCCCATTTCCGTCACCCGACATCTAGCACCCCAGACAGCGTCGTTCGGCAAATAATATGTCCGTTCGGGGTCCCTGCTGTCGAAGAAAACAGGTCAGACTCAACTTACGAGGCAAGCCTCGCAAAAGGCCAGAAGGTCAGTGGAAGCAGAATCAATGGCAGAAGATTAAGCGGCAAGGAGATAAGAAGGAGACTGTGTAAGTAAACACAGCTCAAGATGGCCTATTCGTTAAGCTGACTATGAAGCAATCCGTAACGTATACCGCCAAGGACATCAGTCGAGTGCACAGAGGTGTATATTTGCACCCTGAACACGTAGTTACATGTCAGGTCAAAGCAGATCACTTTTATTAAAGTTTCTTTTTATTTGGCAACTCTTCAGGGCAATACTACTCTATGCTCCAAAATGACGGGATTCTGGGCTCAAATGCATTGGTATGTTTTGCCGAAATAGATTCATTCATTGATTCATTTCATTCACTGTTTATTCAGTCAAAAAGGTTACATCCTATTGACTTTTTTTTTTTAACGGAGAGGAGGATGCCCTCTTTTCTGGGCGGTTGCACGGAAAAACAAAAGCCGACGTCATCGACTCTGGAGCGCATTTTTGGGGGGTCACAAATGCTAAAAGCCCATAAATTACTATGGCGGCACCCAGGCGCCTTCGTTGACAGGTTGCATTGTGAACACGAAGTGATACTCACTCATATTTAACACAACCTAAAGAATTAAACCTCGGTAAATAAGCTCCGTACTTCCAGTCTTCATCTCAATTGTCGGTTTTCGTTTGCTAGTGTAGTTGCAGAACATTTACGATGAACATAAACAAAGTAGCACGACTTGGTGCTCTACTTCGTCATATCCGTCTTACAATAAGCACGGTCCCCAGAGGCACGTCAGTGTGCAGAACGCCTCACGCCGTCTTATTTTAATATGCGTATAACAGACCTCGCTCACAGACATTATTTCGCTGTATTCAGCAAAACTCGTTGAAAGAAAACTGAAGAATTATGTCGATCAGAACAGATAGTCAAGGCAGATTTTTTTAAATTTATATTTCGCAACAAAATATGGGAAGGTAGGCTACGTTAGAGCCGGCTATCCCAACATGATGGTAGTAATGTACAATATACAAATAAAATACGAAAAATTAAGAAGAATAAAAAAACAATCGTAGGCACTACGTACACACTATAGGGCTTATAACGCACGGACACAGTCTATGGGCATTTACAAGGCGTGTTACGTATTATAATTATGAAATAAAGATATACATTTATGATACAATATATCATAAATGTTAAACGTGTATGGGTTCGAGCTTGTCGGTACAACTTCATCTTCGCACAACAGCGCATGTGCAGGGCAAAGGCAAAACTGAGCTACCTCTGCGAGTAAGTGAACGTGGTAAGTTTTGGAAAACTCGGATGTCAGAAGAAAAAAAAACATAGAAATCACTTCGTTGCTTGGAAAACAGGAGTGGTGTACAAGATCCCGAGGTCATGTGAAGGCAAATTGATTTATTCATCTGTGGGGTTTAACGTCCCGAAACCACCATATGATTATGAGAGACGCCGTAGTGGAGGGTTCCGGAAATTTCGACCACCTGGGGTTCTTTAACGTGCACCCGAATCCGACCACACGGGCCTATACAGCATTTTCGGCTCCATCGAAAATGCAGCCGCCGCAGCCGGGACTCGATCTTGTGACCTACGGGTCAGCAGCCGAGTACCTTAGCCCCTAGACCACCACTGTGCGGCGATGTGACGTACATTTTACGAAGACGAGAACTAACAGGCCAACAAGCCAAGGAAAGTGTAGGGTATGTTATGTCTCAGCAATGCAAGTTTGAAGTAATTTAACATGGCAAGGACCGAGCCTGCCGCCTTCGAATAACACGTCTGATGCTCCACCAATTGAGCAGCGGCGATCGCCGTCTTTTCGTTCACTTCATTTGGAATATCTGTGCATACAAACCAAAGAGTGATTATTAGTTCACTCAGCACTGAGTCAGCGCCCGACGCGTCGATGCATGTTTTATAGTGCTGCACCCTCGAACTTTCATCACAGCAGCTGCTCCTATCGTGATAGTTTCAGCGCCGCGCATTCTGGGGCTTCTCTTAACGTTAACTTTCTCCATTGCTTTATCAAGGCGGAGATACATTGTTATTTGGCATGGCTGAGCAAAATATTAAATTATGGAAAACTTTATCAATCGTAAGAAGTGAAATTTCGATGCTCCTTCGGTAATGTCTGTAAAACAGACGCACATACTTGCAAAGTTTCGTGATAATGAAGTTTCACTCGACGCATCCAGTGAATTTGTGATAACCTGCGTTAAACGTATAGTTGAAAGAAAGAGTATTTTTAGCAGAAGGACGACTCACTTTCCGTTTGAGCGATAGGGCAGTCATATCTGATCAGTATCAAAAGCCACTATACTTTTTTTTTCGTCCAGCCGCGTGTAGTGGTCGTCGCATGTCATGAACGTCTGGCAAGTTGGTCCAAAATAAAGCACCGGTGACAGCTGAGTTCCCTCTGCTCTGACATGTCCAAGGGGATCAGTGTGCACTTCTTTGGAACCCCACAGGAAAGAGCGGCAAATGAGGATAATGCCACGGAGGCTTTTACCCTTCCTCGCGAGTCCCTTTCAGAATCTCTCTTTTCCCGCGGAACGCTCCTGAGGAAACGCGGCCCTCTTGCTAGAGTACGTGGACAGTCTTCGAAAGCCATACTAAGCAAGGAAAAAACGAAGCGCAAGATGCTATCGCAGCAACAGAACTCGCAAGGAGAGTGCAGATATTTTCGACTGCCTTCTAGTCGGTCCAGTGCCATTCATCAGGAACCGGACGAACTAGATTCAACAAGTTGACAGGATCACCAATTTATGAAGAGGAAGTGTGGCCCCATCACCTGTGCAGAGCACGGGAACCGTATCGTGGAAAAAACTGCATCGTATATTCAACATGGCCGCGTAAGCAGAAAGCAGACTCCTCTGATTTCCATGTAGCTACCCTCACCATCAAAATGCGTATGTCGAAGGTCATAAGTATAATTTCAAACTGGAAAGCGTTCCCGATAGCTTTTTTTTTTTTGTGTGCACAGCCCAAAATAAAAACTATGAGATCCATAAAATCCGCTAGCAATGTTACTAATTCGTCTTATCACATAACCAACTAAAAAACTATGATTGCTGGAAATATTTAATCATGAATACATCCCGCTTCTCTCCTCTGTGTTTCTCTCGTCCAATCTCTTAAGGCGCACACGAATGAATATATGTGCGCGTGCGTGTGCGCGTGCGCGCGTGTGTGCGTGTGTGTGCGTGTGTGTGTGTGTGTGTGTGTGTGTCATAGTGGCACATGACTTTGAATAGAGGGTCATGCTGTAATACCACTATATCTTTAATGAAAAAGTACATGCAGCCAGAAGGAGCATTTGGTGTCGAAGAACACTTTTCGGTTAGAGAAAGCGATGTACAGTGGTGAAGAGACGCATACGTTTGTACATGCTGACTCGATTAAAATATATATTTCGGAAAACGAAGGCCTACTTCACGTACTTGTCCTTTCGTCAATTCTCACTTTCACCCTCCACTGAACAAATGGAAGTATGTTCTCAACAAACACTACACATGTTCACCAAAAAGGGACAAACCATGTAAACTCTCTGCATTAAAAAAGAACGTTAGTGGCACGCAGCTGGAGTTGTGCAAATGGTTCCGAAAAGTGTCTAACGGGTGCGAGCTTTACACGCACGGCGTAACTGGCGTAAGTGAACTGAATAGCCCGGGCTGCCAATTTGACTCGATTGAGCAAAGAGGGCCGAGACCCTGTGTATATGGAGGCCCAAAACAGTGCCGCGATGGCCTCAAGGGCGGTAGTGCAGGCGCCAGCAGTTTCCATTACCGAATTGCCTCTTTAGACTTCTCGCAGTACCCTTCGTGTACGCTATCAGGCACGAACGGAAATCATCGAGATAAAAACAAAGTGCCGCTTGCGACAGTGTCGATTCAAACACTCTTCACGAGGCGTTGAACCCCGTGTAGCTAATGGTTTGTCCCCTTTACGGATCATTTAGCACATCGAACATTTTTTTTTTTACGGTACGCATGTTTTTTTTTTGTCTCCTGTCTCCGCGAGCAGTATTACGCCCAACAGAAATTGTAAAGATAGAACCTATTCGATTAACGCCTGTGCCACTCACGTTGCCGGGATCCATTGCCCTGCGGATGCTGAAGGAAGGATTGGCCATCTTGACGGCTGTCACGTACGAACGGACATCCCATCGTACTGGAATCGCATTGACATTCTTTCACAGGAACTAAGCAAGGATTAACTTTCATTCACAAAATACGAGGAATTTAAACGCCCAACATTTATTTTTGTATATTGTGGTTCCTCTTTTGCAACATCGATTTATTTGTCGAGCTTCTGCGCACAGTCATCTGGAAGGTATTATGGTATCCAAGACTCCGCACACGAAGGAAGATGTTATGACGCGATTTAAAGGCCATCGATTTTTTTACTCGAGAATAACCTGGGTACATTGTGATTAACAAGCATTATTCGTGATAAACAGATTTCCAGAACCGAATGACACTTATGAAAATTGTTTAATATCTCGTTGTATTTCTAGTGAGGGCACGCTGTATTCATACAAATTCCCGAGACTTTGCTGCTCTTCTCGCGTTATTTGTCAGCGTATTCCATGCTTGTGGGACTGCAATTTATGCCAGCTGAATCCTGACTGTATGACTGGTGTTAATACTTTTTTTTTACAAATATGTGTCTCTCATGCGGGCATCGTTTCTTGAAAGGAAGTGTCGACACTTTTTAAGGGCGTCATGGAATTGGCTACTCTCTAAAATAGAGTCAGCGGGTCTCTTTAAGGAGAGCTAAATATGCGAAGGTCCCTTATACAACAAAAAAAATCAGGAAAGCAAAAGCCAAAGGACACCTTTCGTTTCTAGAAGGTTTTGTTAAGCATATTTTGTGACTACGTGGTCAACCATCCATCCAATTGAACGACTGCCCAAACAAATACGCAGACAACTATCAATGAACAAAGCAATGAACGAACAAACGAAATCTCTGCGTATCGGACCTTGCACTTTTCGGCATATACTACCCCATCAACCTTTGTCTACTACGCTGGTATCATGCTCGACTGTTGACCCGATAGTAGCAAGATCGAATTATGGCCACAGTGGCCGCAATATTGGTGGAAACATAAATAGGCGAACACCTTGTATATAGATTCAGGAGCACGTTAAAGAAGGTCAGGTGGTCGAAGTTTCCTGAACTCTTCACCACCACGTTCGTCATGATCATATCGTAGTTTTGGGATGTTCAACCGTCACAATTATTATTATCACCCGTCAGCGTTTCATTTCAACAAGTGCATTTACGAAATCTCTACGCGTGCAACTTAAATCCGCTTCTACTGTTTGACATGAATTATTAGACACTCTTGCGCTTAATAACATATGCACACCACAAGCTGTATATATATCAAAAATGTTTTTGCATGAATAATAAATGAGTTAAACCCTAAATGCCCTTAATCTTTTAATCTGATTTATGCAAGCACCAAAATCGTTACCACAGTCGGTATTGGCACCCAGTTAATAATTAATGTTAAATAAGAACAATGTTTCTACCTTGATGTGAAGGGCGCTAAAAATAGCACACCATTGTCCGGCGATAGCCCCACAAGCTTTGTTCATTGCATGTAGCCACAAAAAGATGACGACACGATTTCCCCAACTTTTTTTTTGTTACAGGACAACTTCTTTACTTTTTTTCTTTTGCACTAAAAATAACATAATTATTTTTATTTCCACTTGTTATATCACCTAATAATGGTGTCCTCCAGCCTTTTCAAACGTTTCGCCATCGAAGGCTTCATTACTGCTCAGGAAGGTTAAGTATAGAATACTGTCAGCATCGCCACAGTCATGTTCCGGGTCTTCTATCGCTGATGTCAAGTAGCGGCAAATGGCCAACTTCGACGTTTGTGGGCAGCATATTTAGAAGTTAGATGTAGCAGGAAAATCAGGCCATAAAAGTATTGCAGAAGTAATAGCGTGGTTCAGTATCAGCACTGCGAGTGTGCTGCTTTCAAAAGCACCCCAATCTTCGGCGTATACTGTGATTGCTTCGTGCACTGACCAGCTTCATTTATTGTCGAACAATTAATAAAGCTGGTGCCATGGTGCTTTATTCGACGAGGAGACTGCTCTTTGTCATGCAGTAACGTTTTTTCTGTTTAGATACAATTTGTGGTTAGACTGACTGTTGTTAAGCATTATGAAAACTTCCACCACCTTGTTTTGGTGCTGCGTGTCATATCTATATATATATATATATATATATATATATATATATATATATATATATATATATATATATATATATCGCCATCGCTCCACATTGGAATTAGAGGGGGAAATGCCAAGCGCTTTATGTCTTTGTTTTCTGTTCTCATTGCGCGTTTACCGGCACTGGAGTCCTATTTATCATCATTACTAGAGTAACTAGAGGCAGCTTGCTCAACTCGTCAGCCCTGACGATATCCGAGAAAGTGCCTAGTCACGCGTAGTCCACGCCATGTCGTCGAAGAAGAGGTCAAAGGTTGAATCGGACAGCGATTCTGACTCCGGTCCTGATGACAGGAATCCTCCGCAAAAAAAGGGAAAGGCAGCTGACAACAAAGGCAAAGTAGCAAATCTTAAGGGGACAATGAAGATGGCATGTTTATGCTGGCAAAAAAGCGTTACGTCTATGTGCGGGAATTCAAAGGGAGAGTCATGGTTGACATACGGGAATATTATGAGGATGGCAACGGGGACTTGAAACCAGGAAAAAAAGGAATCTGCCTTCAGCTGGATCAGTGGAATGCGTTAAAAAGTCAAATTGATGACATTGACGCTGCCATAAAGAAGCATTAGGCCTTTCATGCCCGGCTGCAAGTTTTAACTTGCCGCATAAGTTGAACTTCATGTAACGTTTCCCAACAAGCACGTTGCATTTCCTTTTTGATGCACAGTCTTAACCATATCAGATTTCATCGTCTCATACCTTAATGTAAAGATGTAAAATGCCTTTGTGCAAACTCTGTAACCTTGTTTTAATATGTAATTGATCTTTTTTTGTTTTGTCAGCCAATAAAACGTGTTGAGCATCTTGGAAAACGTGTCTCCCCTGTAGAGCGGCTGAGATTTTTCTCGGGGCGAGCGTCAGCGGGAAATGGGGTGTTACAATCAGGTGAGGCAGGCCCGCATCACAGAGCTATTTTCAGTTTGGACGGATGCTATAAGTGCGCCCAACGCAGTGTCTTAAGGCGCTGACAGTTGACAAAATTGCCCTTCTAATGAAAAAGAAAACACGCTGGATGGCAGGAATGAAGCATTGAATTGCAAGATCTAATCGCGGAGGCCATGGTCATGATTCACTGCTTTAATTTTCTGCTCCCACAGGGCGACATCATCCTGCCAACCAAGAACACTGAGAGGAAAGCGTGAGATACAAAAGGAAAGTTTCTAAAACCTCCGGAGTGAGTGACCGTAGCTAAGTGGACAGAGTGCCCGGCATCTATTGTCATGGACCAGGAGGTCGTGGGGGCAGCTCTCAGTGATAAACTTTTTATCTTCACCGTCTAATCGCGTGTATTTTTTCGGCATCATTTCTATCATGGAAATGCTTGGCTGAAGTGTTGGTCAATTCGACATAAAACACTTTAGTGTTAAGAAAACACACCGCGACCTTCGTGAAAAGAGAATGCTTTTTCATTTAAAAAAGGAACTATTGACTGTGCATCTTCAATAGGAAGTCTAGAAATTCAAACACATTTTACTGGCGTGAAAAGATTTTGCAGGACATGGTTGACGATTGTCAAAAGAGGTAACGCGTAAAATGCCAGCCACGAAAACCGCAATGTTTCTAGATCATGCATGTACAAAGTCATTGCCTGGCTAACAAACGCGCTGCTTCCATTCCGAAAAGTTCAAGCTCTCTTGCCCTCTCGCTCGTTCTCCCACCCTCTCTTTTTTCTCTTCCCTCTCTCTATCGAAGCTATAAAACTGCATGCAAACGACGCTCAGGGCGCGCCTCACTCAGTGATGTTCATGCGTTAGTTGCCAACATGTACGTATGCAATAAAGAACAAAAGAACGTTAGCTGCCTACAATCGGCGCTTAACAGCAGCAACGGAAGGAACTCAAAATTTAAAAGAAGGCAAAGCAAAAAAAGAGTGCGCAGAAGACTGAATCATCATTTCATTTCGGATCTGCCACACGTCACCGGTGGATTCAAGTTCGGGAAGCTAGGTTGCGAGCATTTTACATTAATACGCACTTAATGTTATTGAAATACTTCTGCGGTGACTGCATCACTGCTATTTTCTCTTCTGTCCCGGTAGTATGCTACACGCAACGGACGAAACTGTCTTTTGGGTCATATCCAGCGCATTTGGGCTCGAATTAAGGCCCCCGGAGGCCATTCACCTGTGATGGCTCTTTTTACTGACTCACTAATGGGCAATATGAACAGTCGAAAGCCCCGCCCCTTCGTGCTGCAATGGAATGTCTGATCATTACCTTTATAGACGTTTTTCATGTCACTATTCAAATTTTTTTGTGTGTGCGTGTTTTCCCCATTTTTTTTAATTTTCGTCTTCTTTCTCCTTCTTTCTTCCCTTATTTCCTCTATGCCTCCCCTTCCCGAAGGAGCAGGCAGGCTTTGTGCCCCTATAGGTGGCAGTTGCCAGCCTGTTCCCTCCCTATTTCCTCTGTCTTCGTGATCTCTATGTACTCAAACGAAATACATAGATAAATATTGGACAGTTGTCATTCTTTCCACTTGTTCGTTAGTGCTTCATCGAATTTCGAAGTGCTGTCTCTCATTTCACCGAGTGAGTGTCAAGCGGCAATAACTCTAGCGGATCATAGGATTGCTTATAACAAAGGCCTAAATACGCGTGACGCACCGCAACGGTGACGGGCAAGTGTAAAAAACGCGCGGACGTAAATTTTAATCACAGAAACAAGGTGCAGGCGAAGCTGAAACCAAGCAAAAACAGGTTCATTGTACGTTGCAGTAGTCTTGCATGCAGATATCAAAAACAGAAATAGACATGTGCATTCACTAGCGAGAAGTATTTGTTTGGTGCTTGTTATCGCAGACGCGAACAATACGCGAGTTGACTGATACAGAGCCGAGAGGAGGCGAGTGCAACGGCTCTTGAGACTAGGGGGTCACGAGGGAATCCGAGGCACAAAGAACCCAAAATCTCATCCTGCTGGTAGCCCCGCTTACGAAGAACGTTTTCGACGAAGGCCAAGCTTTAGTGACCAGTAGGATGTGCGATGTCACTTCACACTAAAGATATCAGTAGGCCTGAATGCCGCGGAGTCCTCCTCTACGGCCTCTTTCATAGCCATAGTTGCTATGGAACCTTACGCTCCATAAACTAACGAACCTGCCACACAAACCATCTTCAAAAAGGTAGTGTTGAGCCTGTTTCCTATTCTGGAAGACGACATCGGACAACAATGAAGTCTCACATTGATGAACTATAAAGTCTCACTGCTTATCATCATATATTTCGTCGAGAAATCTCGTGCGAAAGCATTTCTCCAACATGCCGGCCCTATCGTCTGGCTTCGGGTTTCTGCCTGCGCGTTCATCTTTAATTTTCTCCCTCAATTTTTTATCTATAGTTATCGTAATTTTAACACAAGATGCAACGACCTACTAGTCCGATGAAAGTGCGCTAAAAATGTCTCAATCTGTTGTCCCGGCCCTGTGATAGCTCCCGACATGCCTCGACTGATCATCTTTCCCGGTGCACACATGTCGCCGCTGGCGAGAGAAAAGACAAACGAAAATAACGCGACAAGGGGAAAGATGAAAAACTAATCGCCGGGAAAACCTAATCTTTCCACGAGCCTCTCAATGTGTGTCTCCAGTTCAGGCAGCGAAGCCCATTGTCCAGAGGGAATATAGACATCGGTGATGACAACGCACGGAACAGACCAGCTTTCCTGATTAACTCTTCCTGTTTTCCTCGTCACTAAAAGAAACCTTGTTTTACGTGCATTTTTTGTTTCGCCTAATTCATTGGCCACCTCAGCATTCTTATGTTGTTGTTGTTTTTTTCTAAAAATCTCGAGCGAAGTGAATCACGTCACCGCCGAGGCAGCTTGCATGACTGCAGTAACCTGAAGACGGGTATAAATTCACGGAAACTGTGAGATATTTCTGCCTCACACCATTTACTGTCACCGCGAATGTTATTCTCCATCATTACATCGCTGCTATACGATATTTTTTGAAAACTACGCTATACTTGGGATTGGCTCATATTTTTCGTTCTGTGAAGCCCAGCTTAAGGTCCGACTTCCATACGCGTGCAGTTTCAACGAGCCCTCCTGGCTCTAATTTGTGGTTTTGTCGCGTTCTCACTATTATTGCCGTTCGGTACATAACCCGCGTAAACTTGATAAATCGCTTTGACGTATTCCATGATCCTACGAGATTGACGATGCCCCGTCTTGTTTAAAAAACTGCCGGAGAGTGGCCGCTTGCATATCCCACAACAGAACCATCACTCATATATATATATATATATTGTCATGACCAAACAAAAAAGACGCTGGCGCTTCGGCGCGCGGGTAGCTAGAGCAAGGCAAGGAAGACGAAGTAGAGAATAAGAACAGCTGGCCCAGGATCGGGTGTTGTCTCTTTTCTCGCCGTTACAATGGCGCAGTCCGACAAGTGAACCCTCTGCAGAAAGCCACCGGTACGTGTCTTCGTGGTTCGTCGGCAGCGCGGGCTTTTCCATTAAGGAACGCCGTTCACGCTTCCTTAGCGATGGGGTCCCACCCGCCGCTCCAGCCACCCTTCAGACCACCTGTGGACGGCGTCCAGGCCTCCCCTGTGGTTTTAGGACATGACCTGATTGAAACCCTGCCACCGTTTTACGGCAGGGATCCACACCGGCTCCTGTCCCTTGGGAATGCCGCTCATGTTTCCCATGGCCTACATTCCCGTTGCGGTACTCCTACAACAAACGAGCCGCCACGGAACGCCGTCCAGGCTTCCCTGCTCGTCGACCACACCGGGGTGAGTGCTGCAATTACTTCTTACTCAGAGACCACGATCACTGACTCTTCGGGCTTAATGCCCGACAGCACCGCGGACCTGCGGCGTACCATCGCGCTACTCCACGTCAAGACTGACGAACTGACAGCGTCAATCTCCGAGCGAGCTCCTACAATGTTGCCAGCATTGTGTGACATTAACGCAGTGTTGGACGTAGCTGCCTCGCACGACCTTGAGGCAAGCCCATTGGAGCAACGGAGGCAGCTTTGGGGCACCCTCCTGCAGCTCTCAGACCAGCTCGACGGCGTTGCCTCAGTGATATCCGCATTCTCACGTGCCGCCCCACCATCGCCGTCCACCTACGAACTGCCGGAATTCGACGGCGTCCGAAACGACGCCGACAGCTGGGTGGCAACCGTCAACGCACTAGCAATGCGCGAGGCCTGGAGGGAATCTCAGAGATGGACCGTGGCTGTAGACCGTCTTCGGGAAGGTGCAGCGGCGTGGCACCGGTATGAAGGCTTCGAGCAGCAGTCTTGGGTGGAGTGGAGCTCCAAGCTTATAGCTGCCTTCGGCCAGACGCTCTCCGATCTCCCTTCCACCACCCAGATCGGCGCGCGGGTAGCTAGAGCAAGGAAGAGGAAGACGAAGTAGAGAATAAGAACAGCTGGCCCAGGATCGGGTGTTGTCTCTTTTCTCGCCGTTACAATATATATATATATATATATATATATATATATATATATATATATATATATATATATATATATATATATATATATATATATATATAGGTATGGGATATGGCACAACGGGAGCGTTGTCAACAAGGATAAATATATTTATTTCCCAACAGTTTCGGGAGGGGACCTCCCTTCATCAGGGGATGAGTTATACTGATATATATATATATATATATATATATATATATATATATATATATATATATATATATATATATATATATATATATATATATATATATGTATCACGTTACACCCAAATGTTCTAACGTAGTTTAACAGCAGTTGTAACATGGAGGGTGGTAGCAGTTCTACAGTCTTTGGACCATTAATATGGCCCAACTCTGCAACATTTTCTAATGAGGCTAAATTAGTCATGGTTGTGGGTGAAAGGTAATGTGCGTAAATGTGACTTCGAAGAACGATTAACATAAATACTTATTGAACAAAAGTACCAGCTTCACTCTGATTTAATGACTTCTCTTATTTTATTGTGACATTGTAGCAGTAGATACATTGGGCTGCTGCAATACCGCCCAACAAGATTTGTCCGCTATAATGCCCTTCAAAATTGCTGTCGTCGTAACATATCGTAACATAACGTACGCAATCATATATTTCTGTCATGCATGGCATCCAACACTCACAGTCTGGAAAACGTATACTGAATATATTATGAAGTCTTGGTAGTCTTGGTTGCGACAGCGTTTAATTGAGGAAAGACCTCGCAAAACGAACGGGAAGAGCCAGTACACAGACGATGACGAAGATGATGCCCCAGAGTGGCAATGAGGACAAAGAGACAAGCGGATGATGGGGATTGTGATCATGCAGGAATGAGGACGATGTAAGTAACAAATGCCCACAATATCTCCACATAAAAAAAGTAAAATAACTGACACTGAAAATAATTACGATACAGCTGAGTGTACAATAAATATGGTGGTCTTTTCATGCTGCTTCGTGCCCCGCCACGGTGGTCTATATTGGCTAAGGTACTCGGCTGCTGACCCGCAGGTCGCGGGATCGAATCCTGGCTACGGCGGCTGCATTTCCAATGGAGGCGCAAACGTTGTAGGTCCGTGTACTCAGATTTGGATGCACGTCAAAGAACCCCAGCTGGTCGAAATTTCCGGAGCCCTCCAATACGGCGCCTCTCGTAATCATATGGTGGTTTTCGAACGTTAAACCCCAGATATCAATCAATCATGCTGCTTCTAAGGCCTTCACCCTTAAAAGCCCGTGTTAGTATCCACGGAAGTGAGCAGCGCAACATTTTAAAGCAGAAAGTAAGAACCATTATTACTTGAACCTGCGTACGTTTCTAAAGCTTTATTAGTCTAACAGAATGTTCTATTAACATATGTTTCCTGCTAACACGGAACAGACGCAGTTATTCAAGTAAAGTAAACTGTAATCTGCGTATTTTTTGTCTTTTTGCGTGTGTGTATAGGTATTTTAACGCCTTTTTCATAGAACGCTGCAGCAACACATCTGACAAAAAAAAACAGTCTCATTTAGATTTCTCCGAAAAAAATGCTCTTGCAGCATGTTTAGTTATCGTGTATGACCTACATATATCTCTTTACAGACAGCTAGCAGTTCTTAAGAGATTGTACTGCTGGCATGTGCTTGGTAAGGAATTTTTTATTAATGCTTAGAAACAAATAACCCCGGGAAAACACCTTCACGTTGTACCGAAGACATATTTTTTGTGTTAAAATAAGCACTTCATTTTTCTCGCTCACAGCGTCCCTCATTAGGCGCATCATGGCATACAGAAAAAACACAAGCAGTTGTGTAGAAACAGCAAACCAACTGTAATGTGATAAAAACAGATCCCTGTATTTGAGTAATAAAATCCGCATCACACGTGCAAAGCAAACACGAGGCTCAAGAGGTCTTCGGCACAAAAATAAATTCAGACGAAAGCGTTTACACTCATCGCATTCCAACTTCATAATATAACTTTTCATTATTCTGGCTGTAGCATTTTACCAAGACTTACAGCGAAATAAAGTCCGTATTTATTTGATTCCTAACCCTTTTTTTCCCTAACAGGAGCTTTAGTGAAAACATCACCTTGGCAATATCTCAAAGCATGCTTTTACAAAAAATAATACCTGGAGAAACTGGGCGTATTATCATTCACAGCCCCATCTGAGTGTGTGAACATCGTGTCGGCACGACTGAAGCATTTCGAATTTTCTGTCCACTTCGGTGATTCCTTGTATCGCCAGCTGTCCAAGAACTAACTGAAAGTTCCGAATTCCTGATATTTCATATTTTTTTTAGTTTAGAACATGTTGGTTTTATGAAGAAGTGCAGAGATGAACTGTATATTATAATCCAGTGACGAAAGCAAGAAAATATAAATAAATAAAACACTAACATACGTGAAGAGCCATCTTGACCACTTTTTATCACAATTTCCTAAGAACATACAGCGCGTTTTTCAAGAAAATTATCGCAATAACTTCCTGGAATTCCAAATGGCTACATTTTATGTCACTGATTTCTCAACATGTAAATCTGTCACAGATGTTTAGTATAATATCCCATTTATATCTACAGCCAATTTAGGCAGACTTATTTGCAATCAATACCTATGTTCACCATGCCTGTGTTTACTAGAACACCTGCTGAAAACTTCACTCTATTAACATCATACTTGCCGCGATGTAGGCCGAATGTAATATAAAAAGAATAAGTGATGGGGTTTAACAATTCAAAACCACAATATGATCATTAGAGACGCCGTGGTAAAGGGTTCCGGAAATATCGACCACCTGAAGGTTTTCAACGTGTATCTAAATCTAAGTACAAAGATCCCGAGCATTTTCGCCTCCATTGAAAATGATGCCGCTGCGGCTGGGAGTCGATCGCGTAACCTTGCAGCTCGGCAGTTCAGCACCATAACCACTATAGACCACCATGCAGGTATATGCAGAATGTTTGGCAGAAGTTAAATCATCTTTTTTTTTTCAGAAATAGGCACGAGAGAACACAGGTATTCGGGTTTTAAGTACTTTTCTGTGTCATAGCAAGCTAAACTGAGTCACTAGCCTTACAAGATAAATATGTGCTGGTCGACTTATGCATGAACTAGAACGCAAAACGAGCAATCTTCCATTCAAGTCACCTGGAGCTTAGTCTAACTCAAGAGAACAACCGAGTCCAAGTTTACGAGTCCAATGCAATAGCGGTATTGGGCCCTGTTCACGTCACTTGAAAAAACTTGGTTCCGAGGTGGACACCTCAACTCTTGTGTGAAAAAATGAACATTTGTGCGAGGAGCAGTGACCGTTCCAAACTCCCCTAGGGTGCATACTGCAAGTACACGTGTGAAGTACCCGTTACGTCCATTATCACCCTTTTGCAATCAATCTAGGTAACCAGAGAAGTTGTGAGGGGCAATGCTCGTACCTACGTGCCTACCTACATTAGTGATAGTGTGGCTGAGGGTGATAATAGCCTTGACTCAGCCCTCTTCTATTGGTAAGCATCTTTAAACCACGCTGTCTTGATGCAAATTATGAGCTAGACACCTGGTGCCATTCTACGCATCTGCCATTAATTACAGCTTCTGGCGTGACTCCTTGTGCGGCATGACGCCTGCGTTGAGTACTTCTCTTATGCAGTTACGAACACTAGAGTGGCTCTGTGGTATATTATTTGACGGCCAAGCTATGTGTGTGGATTCAATTCTGGCTCGAACGCTGATCTTTAACAGCACTGATTCTGCACCCTCGGACAGCGTCGCTGATACCAACACAAAGTATTCTGCGACACGAGTTATTTAACGCTATGGCACTAAAAAAATTTTATATAGTTTTGTTTACAGGAAGGGTTTGCGAAACAAGTGTTATCACGCATGCAACAAATAGCAAGTATTCATTCAGTATTCGAGTGTCTCAACCGCCTTGTTTCACAGAGATAGGAAATAAAGTGTAGGACAATAACTGTATAGGCAGACAACGCAAAAAAAAACTAGAAAAATTAAAGCAGAGGCAAGCTTCCCTTATATTCTTTCGACTTGTTTCGCAGCTTGGAAAAGGAAGATCGCTCTCCGTGAAGGGTTAATCGATCAGCTGCGTAATTGAAATGTTGAAGCGTGACAGAATGACGGCGCCTCTTATGAGCTGAGTGTGCAGAGAAAGTAAAGAAGTACAAAAAAACTAATCATGTGAGCGTACTGCGTCCACAAGACGGAGATGAGAACTCATCTGCGACCATCCAGAGCAAGCAAAGCACGCGTTAAGAGGAGCAAAAACTGCATAAATATTTTATTCCAGCAAATAAGCTGGAAACCTCGTCGAGAAAAAGCCTGACAAAAAAAAGTGATTTGGACCTCTTCCAATGTTTGCTAATTTTTTTTTATTATTGGAGTGATTACAAGCGATATGAGACGGCCATTTCATCAAGAAATCTTGACGCCTCCTCCTACTGCACTTCGACGGTTATCCTTTCATTTCACAGAGCCAGAGTAATTTTAAGGTCTCAACTTCTCGAATGATGTTTGCATTAGTTGGTGTGTGTCTTTGTCCATACTGTCCTTTAGAAGATCGGTATTTATTTTACGGAAGATTGGTAGAGGCACACAAGAAAAACTTGAAGAAAAAAAAAACACTGTCACTTCCAACTTTTCTGCAGAAGTAACTTATTATCTTCTGTTCTCTGCTTGGATTGAACTGCCATCAACTTTTATTAGTTGCAATTGACTGAAGTAGAAGTGACGTTTGTGTCGCGCTTGACGGGTTGGAGGAGCTCAGCAGAGCAAATGACTACTTATAAGGAGTGCTTTTGAGGGCACATACTCTCAACTTCTCTATCATGGCACCGACTTCACGGCATTTAATTTACGCCTAGAAAGATTAATGCTGCCCGCTATTCAGTATACCTTAAATGGCGTTCGCACTCCTTCTTTATCTAGAAACTGGCCGCAGACTACTGCACCTATAAGTTAATTATTATTTATAACTATCGTAAACAACCTTCCCGGCTACATAAACAGAATAGGCTGCTGACACCACAAATATGAGGATTACCAATGAGCTTCTCTGTACGCGTTCTAAACTACAGCTGGTTACAACCTATAACAATAAATACAAGCGCCCCCCACTTCTATCACTCTCCCACCCAGACTGCATATGCGGAGATCTTCCATCCAATCACATTTTTAATGTCTGTGGCGTCAAGCTCATGTCGCCAGTCTCAGATAGTTCGTTTTCGTATTGAGACAAATGTTCATGTCGTTGGTTACGAGTCGCACACTTAAACATTCTGGCGAATTTCATCAATATACGACGTTACTGCTGAGCCAATATTTACATTTCAGGTAGAAACAATTAGTGTTTATTTCTCGATAAGCGTGGTATTTACATCAGCACAGGAAGTTGCCTTACGGCATCGCTTACGGTTCGAAAGAAAAACTTGCTTCCAACGCTCTTCGCGATGTGTGAAAGACAAGTGCAACGCAGCTTTGTTGAAAATGCTTGTGTGTATTCTTATCTTCCAATTGATTATAGTTATTTGTGACGTTTGCTTGGCACATTGTGTTCTATCTGCTCACGTATTTGGTCAGCTGAGGGTTTGTAGAACAACACCGTTACAAGTTTATGGCAAGCTCCAGCAAAGAACATTCACAGTACCCTAACAGCAGCTGTGGGAACTTGCGAGAATGCGCAGCAGGTGGCGTCGGTGATGAACCATCAATACCAACACCAAAAAAAAAAAAAAACCGACTCTCATACTTCTGAAGGAGAGTGTAAGCATTCGCTGTCTTTGATGAATCAGTTGATCATATGGAGCACACGCCTGCCAACGTTTCCAGCGGTTCACTGCGTGTCGCAGGTACTGCGTCCACTCCGTCGATAGTGGTGAATTGTCAATTCCATCACGCAAAAAAATTCAAAAGCAAACTACTTATCATTTCTTCTTTATAGAAGTGCTTATGACGCGCAAAGAAGTTACAGCAGTGTACTATACATGAAGATGCAAAAACTGGTCTTTTATTTTATCATATTTTTAATTTTTTATATTGTTACTTCTGTAGAAGTAGGAACACGCAGTAGCTTAAGCCAAACAGCATAGCCCGCTTTCGTAGGATGACTTAATTTATTACTTTGTTCTTTTTTTTCATAAAGGGGGGGGGGGGGGGTCGGCGTGTTCTGATAAAGTAGTTCACGCAAGTGTTTCGGCAGATTGAAATACAAAACAATCTATCCTGCTTTCTGATACATGCCATTAGCAACAGTTAAACTACTAAAGCTCACCTTTTTGTGTTGTGTGACATGCACTTCGCGACTTTCAGCAGTTTTCGAAGAAACGCTCTTGGAAAGCCCCTAACTTCGAAAGGTTGGTCTGTTAAGCAATAGCGCGCATGGATGCAAGCCCGAGAGGTTCAGAGAGGGTGGGCGCCCTCTAGCAATAATCCAAAGAAGGCGGCGATTCTGCTCGACCTCCTTCGATCCTCCTTCAGGCCTTTCCCATCATGTTTTTAATGTTCAAAGCTAAAGCCACCCATTTTCCTCCATGGCACACATAACGATTTTACAATAATGGCGGCTGAGATCATCCCTGATGTTGTAATCACGGCACTCTTTACTTCTCACCTTCCCCATAAAAATTCCGGGAATAAATGGCGGTATTTCCACTCGACCAAAGTGATTGGGAGACGGAAGGGTAAGTGCGGTTACAGTCTTCCACCCTCTGTAATGGGGAACGCCTCGCAGGTCTTAGATGACGTGCCAAGTATTCTACATGCGCTAGCTTCATGATATACTGGCACTGTGGTGCTGGGCTCGATGTTCCAGCTTGCAGCCTGGCCACGCAGTGGCAGCAGTCTTCTTGTGTAGACGAATACAAAACATTTCGCTTACTTGGATTGGAGCTCACCTTAAGAAACCCAACGTGGCAAAAACTAAGTAGCTTGACTCGGCTACTTTGTGCCTTATTATCACATTTTGGTCATGGCTCGCAAGAACAGATACATATTGATTCCTCTAACGCCGCGCACTGACCCCTCAGGGCCTCTATCAGGCACAGCCCGCAATGACTGCTGGGGTCGCATTCGGGCAAACGTTTTGCACATCCGTTGATCGAGCGGCATCGCGGGTGTCGCTGCATCACTCACGTTTTCTTTTGAAAACACGAGTGCTGCAGCTTTACAATCGTGATCGCACAGAGCGCCACGGACAAAAAAAAAGCGTCTCGATGAAATTGGTCTTGTGTGGGATTGAAACAAAGCCCAAGAGAGAAGAGAGCCCAATCTTGCGGAATGCTTCCAAGAAACAATGTTGCTCGGAACACCCATAACGCATGGCTCCTCCTCAGAAGAGAAAAAAAAAAACAGGGAAGAAAGACTAGACAGAAAAGTGGCAGTCAATTTGTGATCAGAGGAGCGGAAATAAGTGTCTTGAGCTATGATCTCGTGAACAACCCCAACCAACACTTGCAATTCCTTGTCTTACTTGGAACATGTGTTTTACAACGCGCCACTTTCGAAAAAAAGACAAAAAGATCGTGGAAGTTTGTCTGCAACGCTCTGGTGTGCCTTAATATATAAACCGCGACCCTTTTGTACAAGCAATGAGTGCTCTTTCAATTTCTTGTTTGTTTGTTTGTTTGTTTGTTTGTTTTTCTTTCTACCTAGTAATCACGGCGACCAGTCTTGCGATCAGTTTTCCTAAGGAATAATATCCGCTTGGTTGACCTTCAGCAGCTGCTACGAGCATCGGCAGCGTAAGAAAACTCTGACAATGACGTTCGCGTGCCGTGTACACAATGTGCGTGCGTTTGACGACGCTCCTTTGCACTCTCCTTCTAATGTCACGCTCGAGGGCGTCCCTCCACTAGCACGTGATGCCGCCTTTCCCACTTCGCTTCTTTGTGTTTTTTTTTCTTTTCTACAGTCATATTTTGCCCAACGTTAACATATTTCATTCTATCTTCAAAGCCTGACTTTACATAACAGATGATGATACAACATTTTCATTTATGAAAAAAAAACAAAAAAGGAGGGGAGAATGTTTTCGAATCGGGGCCCGAATTGTTTTAGGACCCAAAAAAAGTAAAATAGGATAGAGGCCACTGTGCATGAATAAGACCAAGGCAGCGTTTGGGTTTCGCGTCGGGGACATTACTTATCGACTTTAGCGGTATGCTTAAAGCCTGTTCCGCAAGCTTTGCATCAAACAGACATGACTGCCCTCGCTGAAGTGACAGCTCTTGACCAAGAGTAGAGTGACCTAAAATAGGGGGAGTGTCAAAAGCGCCGCAGACCCTATTCGAAAACTCTTAGCCCCTGCTTGACCCAAAGCGTCACACGGAAAGGGCTTTGAGCTCCAAAGTTTTGGGGCCCCTATTCAAGAACTGACTTGTTGCAAAGGGTGTTCAAAAGAAAAGTTACGAAATGTCGTAAACACATCACCCTTAACATAGATGCACATGGCGCTGTGAGAAAACGTAGTGATAGATCTGAGGATGATAGTGGAGTCTCTACCGTGGATTGGAGCGTGTGCGGGCGCCCTATTGCGGAGGAGAGAGCAGAAGCTGTTATCGGGAGCGCCTTTCAACTGACGCGACAGTGCATGTGAAGACACGATGGCGTACACATCGCAAACTTTAACGATTGAGGCGTAGTACCACGTTATCCGATTTCTGACAGCGGAACACGTTCCTCGCCTGCAGTTTCCATGTGTCTGTTTCTCTGAAAAGACACCTGAAATGGAAGCGCGCTAACTCGGACGACAAGCTCAATGACGCTGTGGAGGACTAACCCCCTATTCTTGAACGTCTTTTCACATGTATACACCTTGACTTGAGAAAGTCGATGAAAGCGCCGTCTTTAGGCAGAGCAAGTGATTACACAACAGCGATAATCTCCAGCGATTCTAAAGAGGCGCAGCGTTATTTTCAGTCAAGCAGTGGCGCATCGCTCAACTCTGTCATGTGAAGGACGAAATTTGAGTCGAGGAGCGTTTGTAAAAAGGGGGGTGAGTCTCATAACGGCCACTGCTGTTATGGGGAAAAAAAGAGTCCTTTGATTAGTTGATCACTTGGATCATTTTGATCAAGCTCGTAGGTTATCTAGTAATGAAGTCTTTATTTATTTCTTTAGTGTTATTTCGTAATCTTTTCACTTGAACACACCGTGTACCTGTCGTCGGTATACAGACTGAAGAATTTTCTAACGCCAATATCCGCAAAGACTGACATTTTTTTCGGTACTCCTTTTTCCCGCAAGCAATTGCTGATTGTAATAAACAAACGGAAGCGTTTCCCCAACGCCCGTTACCATTTGTGCGAATACTGTTGTTATTCCATGACTTCCTTAGAGTTATATCACGACCAAGTTGTTCAATTTATATGAATAATATGAACTCGCCAGCCACTTTCAATTCAAAGTTTTTCAAGTAACAGCTTTGCCACAAAGGCGAAGCAATGAATGCAATAGCAACGAGTTGTAAGGTCACGCTAAGAATGGCAAGCAGATGGAAACAAGCCCCGCGTTTCTCATGCACAAATGACGCACGAAACGTACTCACAGATACAGATGAACTTTTGTTTTTTGCATTTTCATATATAAGGATACGTACACTATACGGTGCATGACGGTGAAGCCGACGGTAAAATCCAGCTAAGAGTGTCCGCATAATTGCTATCGCAATAGAAGTAAAGACTGGCCGGACGTTTCGGGGCCAAATTGGTCCCTTCTTCAGAAGTTCGGCAGGCTCCGAAGCAAGCGACATTTCTCGGTGGTGCACCCCTGTCCATCGTCCTTCTTTCGCCTTTCAAAACGTGTTCATTCATGTCTCAAGCCCCCCAAGACGGGTTCATTTGCGTCACGTCGTCACTTTGGTGTCCGTTTTTACCGAAGCTTGCTCCCGCGGCTAAAATAACACGCAAAATCATTTTGGGAACGCCACCTCACCGCTTCTGATGTTGAAAAACCCATTTGTACAGGACGCGCTCGCTGGCGTACGTGAGAATCGCGGTGTTATATATATATATATATATATATATATATATATATATATATATATATATATATATATATATATATATATATATATATATATATATATATATATATATATATATAACAGTGCCCATACTGGCGCTTTCACTGGGTTCTTTTTTTGACAGCACCAAACGCATTTAGCGCTACTAACCTTGCATTTTTTTTAATACTGAATGTTTTACCGGCAAGGCTTCGCAAATTTAGTCCACACACCTTTAGCGGTGATAACATAGCGTTCTTGAGCGAAACAACGAATTACTTGCACAGAAAACAACGTAGACATCGTCATGGGGTCGCAACGTGGACAAAGGGCAGACCGTAGATCGAAGATGAAATTGTTTATTTGGGCTGAACTCGTCAACGATAAACTAAACTAAAAGTAAGAATACAGCGATACACATTGGCACCGACAGCGGCGCACAGAGCGTCGGCCGTCGATCAACCGACAAGCGCTGAAGCGCGTCGGCATTTATACACGTCCCGTCGATAATCTAGCGTTATTGCTGGCGACTACGTAGGTTCCAGAGTAATCTGTAATGTTCACTGAAGTGGGCGTAATCTTAACGAAATTATTCGCTACAGCCCCGAAACTTCTCGAACACTGTAGGCATGATTTGCACTAAGGATTACGCAGACACTCTTGAAAAAAAAATGGCCCGGAATCTGCATCTTGCACTGCAAATGTAGTCGAAAGACGACAGTCTTGCGTCTGGAGAGAGTGGACAAAACGTTCATTTGATGTTCTGCGCAAGAAAATTGGTGAATGGTAGTTTAGAGGCGCTGCGTTAAAGTGCCTCGAGCGTGTAGCGGAGGTGAATGAGCGCATGGAGGCACGTTAAACACGAGCGCCACTTGGCAGTTTTCTTCTTAAACGAAGGCTTGCACGCCCGCGGAGAAAGATGCGCGGCTGCTCGGAGGTGATAAGATGTAGAACGCAAAGTAACGGGCAGGTGCCCCACCGTGTCGTCGTAGCAATGCGTTGGAAACATCATTTCTGAGCATCGCGTTGCACTGTCAGCACAGCGCGATTAACGCTGCAGCCCTTATAGAGTTACTTGTGTGTGCCTCTTCTAGTATAAAGGCAGACATACAAACATAGACGTGTTGTTATGGCGCCTCAGATATGAGAAATAATTGCTTTTCAATTGGCACTTGCACAACTATGAACGCTAAACCTTGAGCAATATTCGTGGGCGCTGCGGATGGGGTCGACCGTTTAATGCCGTTTGAGGTATGGTTAAAGAAGGACAGACAGACAGACAGACAGACAGACAGACAGACAGACAGACAGACAGACAGACAGACAGACAGACAGACAGACAGACAGACAAATTTTTGCGTCGAAGGTCCCCTAGAAAGACTATCGTCTTTCAAAGGTCGGCATGCCCACTAACTAAATACTTACCGTTCACTTGTCACCAAATTCAATAGCCTCCTAGTAAGTCAAGCTATACTAAATGCAGGTTAGTGAAATTTACTACCTAGTTAATAAGTGAATAGTGCTGACTCGAATGGTTAGTTCATTTCTAAAACCCGCAAACAGAGGTTTACACCTATTTTGTTGTATGTGCGTGTGTTTCACCATATCAATATGATTTTATTTTAAAGGTATAGGATAAAAAAAACAAGTGCAATTGTTCGCGTACACGAATCCTAGCCTTTGATGTATAGTTATGTAACTATGTGGTAAGTACGCATCACTTCAACATACTTACAGAGATATAATCATAGATTCACTGAATGTATAATCACACAATTACAAATATAATACTGTGATATATTGATATGAACATATGGGTATGAGATCTCATATGATTGAATTGCAAGCGAGAACACACCCGTTAACGGAGGCACAAAACTTCAAGACTTCGACATAGCAGATTCAGCTTGAAGGCTCTACAGGGTGTACCATGTAAATTAGCCAGAGTTTAAAAATATGCCGGCCCACGCGAATAATGCGTGACCAAACGCATGTTGCTCAACGTTGCCTAGAGTTAGTCAGACTATTTTTGTTCTCAAATTGTTTAATTAGATATGTTTTATGAAATAATTTTTCAAGAAACGAACACACATAAAACATTTAGTGAGAAAGTTGTAGATCGGTTTGCAAAACATCCGATTAGACAGTTTCGAACTTTATATCAGTTAGGTATCTGTGTTTTTCTGCAAATTACAAATAACCACGAAATACAAAAATACCGCGTGACAAGCCCGCTCGTGCGACAGTGCGTACAATGATTCTAGTGCTCCCTAACGTTCCACGTAAGAACGACCATAGATGGCATTTGCCCCATTATGCCGCCTCGGCAGGGCCGCAACGATGGTGGTGGCTTTACCCTGAACACGTTTTGCTATCGGCCACAAAAACGACAACCGCTGTGACTGCTTATCGCCATCACGAATCATGTGAGGGAACGTTTCGTTCGTACGCGGAGCGTTAGGGAGCACTAGAATTATCATGCGCAATTACGCACGAGTGGGTTTGTCACGTGGTATTTTTTGTGTTTCGCGGGCATTTGTAATTAGCAGAAAGCACTAATACTTAACAGACACAAAGTTCAAAACTATCTAGTTGGACGTTTTGCTAACCGATCTACAACTTTCTCACTGAAATGTTTTATCCATATTCGCTCCTTCAAAAGTTATTTATTAAACAGATCTAATTAACAATACTTGAGAAGAAAAAATTGTCTAACTCCAGGCGACGGTGAGCAACATGCATTTGGTCGCGTCGTAATTACGTGTTCCGGCATATATTTTTTTACATTGTGGCTAAAGTTGCGTAGGCCTGTATATGCCCCTGCATAGGGATTGCAGACTGTGTACTGCTTAGCAGCCATATAATTTAGAAAAGTAATTGATGTTTTCTACACATCATTGTGTGCCCTCCAAATTGCTTTTATATATGCCTTCACGTAGCATGAAACTTCTATTGTGCGGTAGTCAATAAAACATTAACTTGCCTAAATTTTCTCACGAGTGTCACTATTGCGGTGAAATACACTGCGGCAGCTGCGATAGACCTGGCAACGAAGGTGGCTTAGTAGTTACTTAGTTTAAAAACACTAAGAAGGCTTCCCTGGTAAGTAACGGCAAACGTTACAAGCTCTACCAGCTTCTGGCTAGTATAGGTAGCTTCGAAGGTATTAAAACACGCTGAAAACAAGTAAATGCACGCGTTTACTAACTGATTACCAACTATTTCCAGGAGTGCCATGTAAAGGGGCGATAACGAACTTGAGGAAGGAACGTGGCAATATTAAGGATGTTTTCGCATCGTCAGCGGATCACTATCGGCTCATTTGATATCTATAAACTCGGATCCACCTCTGTAGCCCTAGCAGCATCAAAACAAATGAGCGATCAAAAACTATATTTAATGCTTAGCCCTTCATGTTAGTTGAGACTGAGCTATGACGGATTATGCTAATTATTTCTTGCTCTCCGGATAAAGAGTCAGGAATAAGCACGAGTTCGGATAGAAGCGGATGATCTGGGCTGCATAGAAGCTTCCGAAATACGTCATCGCGGTTAGGGTGGTTGTATTAGGTTTACCACCCGGTAGTCACTGCAATATTTTAGAAAGTGTGAAATGCGTGCTCAAAAAACCTAACGTGCCACATATCACTGTAATGCGACATACACAGGTTTCATTATCACCTTGTACCTCGTTGATAATGAAAGAGTTACGCCCGGAACCATGTGTTATGTGCTGCGCAAGGCTACTGCATGTGTACTCCTTATAGCTTTCTTTGGCAGTGCCGCAAGGTAGTTATGAGATGGAGTTTAGAACACAGCTTACGTGATTCCGATATTGCTGTTACACACAATTTTATCTGTGACAAGGCATAAAGTCACAATGTTCCCGGCTATAAAACGATGATAGTGTACTTTCCGTGCTTGCCGCATGCTGGTTCCGGCGTCTGTGTTTTACGCTCCCCAATATACCTACACGGCGCCAACCATGAAAGTAATGACACTGGATGCAAAGCAGTAAAGAAAATCACAATTTCGAAGCGAGGGTCGTGTAATAAATGCTACAGCGACAAATCGGACTGTTATGCGAACCACGGCTAGCAGCTAACGTCTTCAGCATCCGATCTGGCGTAACTCAACAGAGCGACTGCGTCAGGAAATGAGGCTGAAGTAGCGAGCGAAGCAACGTTCATTTGGCCCATTGCTTCAATGCAAACCAAGGGATCAGAAGACTGCACACAGCTTGGTATGAGCCGCGTGCTGATACCTTTCAAGATAGGGAGCACGCGACACTCCAGAAGCGTCCAATGCGAGAAAGCACATCGTCACACCGCACGCAATTCATCCCTCGGCAAGTCATGGAAACGTTCACATTTCTGCTGTTGGCAGAAGCAACGTGTGCACAAATGCTGAAATTTTTGTTTCTTAACTATGTGAAAACTAAATCTTGGCGAATACAGCACTCTAACGGGAATGAACAACGCACTTCATGCTAAAAATGCCGATTGTTGTCCATCTGCCTCACTTCTCGCACCATTTTCATGAGGCGCCTGTAACATCGACAACTGCTCTCTTGAAACTGTTATGAAACTCCCAATAGCTGCCAGGACACTTAGTCCCGCAGTTCTGTCGTGTGCTGCGTGTTCCACCATGCCAACTCATCTTTAGCTCACACGCAACGCGAAAGCCTGCCATCGATTACAATGCATCACTATTTCAGTAAAAATGATCATATATTTTCAAGCCTTTTCTGGCATGGCCCTTTCTCATTAGCTCACCTATAACTAGCTATATCACTCGAGGGCTTCAGATGTTTAATAAGCCACTAAACTTTTGCTTTCTCCTTTTCTATGGTAAGATGGGTCTACTACTGCCACCAGAATCAATCTATGTAACTTTATTATTGGAGATGAAACCCTCTCTCCCGATTTCATTTTAAACGACCTGTTTGTCTTTTTTTATTTTTGATGCATTTTTTGTCTGTCTTTCTAACTAACGCGCTCCACTCTTAAAGTCATCCTAAACTTCGATCGTTCCCCCCAAATCCCCTTCCAGAGCATTACGCCAAAGCTCTGCTTGCTCTCGAGCGTGAGCTGATGTAAGTGACACAGAAGTCTCGGAAAAGAAAGCGAGCTCAACTGTGCAGATATTCCTGCCTTCTATCTTTGGTTTTCACCATCTAATTTAATATTTTTCTATGCTTGCTTGTTTTCTGATGATCTCGCGCCAACTTCAAAGCTCCTAATTAACCAGTGCACAGTCGCCTTTACTAAGCAGTCGAACCGAAAACAAAAGCTCGACATCAACTATGTTTTCTAACGTGGGCCCCACTTCACAAACATATAACACATTCTATCATTACCTTGCAGTTGATCGATACTTAGCAAAAGCTGCAAGAGTTAAAGCTTTTATAAGTGATCCCTCACCAGATATATAAGAGCTCCGTAACAAATCATTTTTTGCTACAATAGCACATAGTCCAGCTTGAGCCAGACGGAGTCGACAGAAAGGCAATATAATTATTTCATAATGTATTCTGATACCTTTTCTTGCTTTCTGAATAATTCGCAACATACAGTTAAAAATAACGTTGCCAATGGCCAAAAACTTATTATTTGCATTTTATTGTCATGAAATGAATGGACATAGTCAATAGTGATAATCACAGCATATCCACGGTGTGAATGATGATGAGTAGGATGAAGCGCTGGAGGGTTTCATCGCTAAACTGTGAGCCATCCGCGAATTTCGCCCACTACATCATCAAAGACGTGACAAGCACTGTATATATTTATACAAGAAATTTATTATGGTAAGCGGTATTTATACGTCGATTCTGTTCCCCCTTAATTATAACGGCTTTGTGGTCGGTGAAGTGATGTATCGGTGATGAAGAGAGAGAGAGAGAGAGAGATAAAGACGCAAGGAAAGGCAGGGAGGTTAACCAGACGCACATCCGGTTTGCTACCCGCACTGGGGAAGGGATAAAGGGAAGAAAAGAGGTTGCAGAAAGATGAGAAGGTACACACAATCACGAGCACACTCGGGGAGCACACACAGTTTACAGGCGGTCGCTCAGGTTTGTTGACTTAAGGTAAAGTAGCAGTGCTTTAGGTCTTTCTGCGCAACTGAGGCAGATGCACAAGGTCCTAGTATCTTCGGCACACAAAATGGTCCGGGGTCAAGTCGATTCAAAACCATCCGTAGCTGGCATCGCTGTGTGTCGTAGCAAGCGCAGCTGCACAGGACGTGTTCGATGGTCTCTTCATCTCCGCAGTAGTCGCATGTAGGAGTGACTGCTTTTCTTTTTGATTCCTGGAATATCTAGACGTACTTGCGGCTGGTCGAGGCACCACAAAGGGCATGCCGTTCTCGCAGCTGGCGTATATCCTGATAGAATGTTGTTTAGGTGTTTGGCTATGACGTCTGAAAACGTAGCACGTGGTCACCGGAAGGTAGAAGGGCCAAGTGGTGGTCGGGGACACGGCAAGCATGTCGAATGTGCGCTCTGAGGCAATCCACAACTATATAGTCCTGACCGGATGGTCTTTGGCAAGCATGATTGTGGCATAAGTAAAGCGCATCGGGGCAGTCCTAGGCAGATACGCAGTGCCTGACCCTGCAAACTCTCCAATGAATGAGTATTTGATTTGCAAGTGTTAGTCAGTACCGGCAAGCTGTAGCGCAATAGACCCAGAAATAGGGCCCTGTACAGCTGTAGCATGGAGGCCACGGAAGTTCCCCATGCTTTACCGCACAAGAACTTCATGATATGCACAATAGATAGCAGTCTCTTCTTCAAGTACGCACAATGTGGGCTCCACGAAAGACTTCTGTCGATTATTATGCCCAGGAAACGATGCGTCCGTGCATATTTGACACTCTGCCCATTGATGTAAACAGGGTATGGCGTCATTGATTTGCGTGTAAACGCCATCAACGCGCACTTCACAGTTGATATATTTAGGCCTTGTTTCTGAAGGTAGGCTGTTGTGAGGGTTGCTGCCCGCTGTATTCGTGCACGCACCTGAGGGCGAGTAACTACAGCACTCCAGAGGCAAATATCATCGGCGTATATGGATAGGCACACCGACTTTGGCAGAACCTTCACCATACCAATGAGGGCCACATTGAACAATGTGGGGCTTAAAACACCTCCCTGAGGTACTCCGCAGTAGGTGTAATGTTGGGCAGTTGTACCCTCATATGTTTGTACGAAGAAACCCCTGCCAGTTATATAATCTTTCATCCAATGAAACATTCGTCCACCAATGCCCATTGCTGCGAGAGAAGTGAGGATGGCATCGTGAGCTACATTATCATATGCACCCTTCACGTCAAGAAAGAGTGCCACTGATATGCACTTGCGACTTTTTTCTTGTTGAACAAATGTCGATAAATCAAGGACACAGTCAATGGAGGAGCGGCCCCGACGAAAGCCTGCCATGCAAGAAGGGTATTTGGTGTATCGTTCCAAGTACCACTCGAGACGAAATAGAACCATTCTTTCCATCACTTTTCCGAGGCAGCTGGCGAGGGCAATCGGGCGATACGCTGTCAAGTCCAATGGTGATTTTCCCGATTTCAAAAGTGGTATTAATCGACTTATTTTCCATTCTCGGGGAACACTGCCGCTGAGCCAGGAGTTGTTGAACATGTTAGAAGTTCTTTTCTAGCTTTTTGTCCAAGGTGTCCCAACGCACTATAAGTAATACCATCAGGACCTGGCGATGACATGCACTTAGAAGCGACGAACGCACCTTCCAGTTCTTTCATGGTGAACGGAATGTCCATTTCTTGTAATCGCGTCTCAGGAACGATCACGGCGTCAATGCTCTCGTTCATAATATTCCCGGCAACTCTCGTGCAAAATTCCTCAGCCACCTCGAGTTCTGTTTTTCCATGATGGAGTGCCAAAGCTTTAAAAGGGTGCCGTTGTTTTGGAGAGGAGCGAAGACCACAAACTGTTCTCCAGATATATGACAGCGCTTTATGAGGGTCTAGAGATTCGCAGAATGCTTTCCAGCGTTCGCTCTCCAGTTTGTAAATGCGTCGTTGAATCTTTTTCTGGAGCCGCCTTGCTTCCCTCAGATCGTAAATTGATCTTGTGCGTCTGTATCGTCGTTCAGCACGCCTTCGTATAGCTCGTAATTTTTCCAGTTCGATGTCAAACTGTGTCACTTTAGACGAAAATGGTAATTTAAATTTGGACGCTTGCATAGCTTCCACTATGGTATTTTCCAGGCTGCAGGCGAGGCCTTCTTGGCAAGCGTTCTCAACACGCGATGCAAACATCGACCAGTCAGTGCCAATTGCAACACCGGAAGAGAATTTTTTTATAATACCATCGATCGTCACGTAGGTGGGTATGTGATCACTCCCATGAGTCTCAATATCGCAAAACCACTTAACTTTGTGAGTGAAGCACCGTGACACCAATGTCAGGTCAAGGCCATCGGTCAAGGTCAAGGTCATCGGTGATAAAGCGGAGCGGGATGTTTGCGAGGACGGAGTAGTGGGCAGTTTACAAAGGTGAAACTATAGGCGGTCAAGCAGAAACAAGGGATGGACACAGTGAGCAAATCTATGGTACTTTAACGCGCACCTGGATACAAATACACTACAATTTTGCATGTCATACTGGCTACTCCTCAGCAGTATTGGCTTTATGCTGGCTGAAGTAGTGGATAGGTGATGGGGTGTGATGGCATGTTTGCAAGGTGGCTACATACATGAACGGAGGAAGGGCAGAGCCACACCCTAAGGAGCTTCGACCCTAAAAGTTTTCGTCACATACTACCGGAAAGAGTGCTCAGAGTGATCTCAAACACGTGTTTTTCTCGAAATTCTGTTCAAGATGCACACGAGTACACAGCGTCATTGCTATTAGCTGTGAAGTATCCGAGAACAAATTAAAGAACAGGTTTCTGGTCTCGAGAACCTTGATGTACGCCGCAAGCAATTGTGCTGGTGAGAAATGCAAATGAGCAGCCTCGAAGTACGCTTCTAATGCACATCTAAGCTTCTTAAGCTTACTATAATACATTAGCTTACCTTAAGGCCAACAAGAAAGCTATGAATTTGCGCAGAAGTGGTACTGAAATATCAAATTGATTTCATGTTCGTAGTATATGTTTACAGCCCCTTACGTAGAAAGCAAAAGCGAAGTCTTGCTGACAGCCTTCGTTTCCTTCGCATTGCATTGTACATAACGGCTTCTGTGAATGTCGTACTCAATCTGTAGCTTGTTTACCTCCGCCTTCTTGCTTACCCAGCTTCAAGTTTTTTTTGTTTTCATGTAGTAGTACGAATGAATTCGTGGCATCAAGGAGGAAGTATCAGGTGGTGTCATTCTTTCTTTTTTTTTGACAACTCATCAGCATATACATGGCTAGCTCGTACAAAATAAACAGGAACGTTGAAAATACAGGGAAAAGCACACAATATATCCTTAGCACTGACACGTCCTATCTTCGTTACAACACTCTAAGGTTACTTATTCACATTATTGAACTATTAGTATTACTGTTTATTGTTCTCCTAATGTCACTGCTTATTAACATTACCTACTTTTACTCTATGGAACTTGCTGACGACAACGTCAACTTTGAGTGCTTCAGTCTAGAAACACGCTCGGCAACAGGCACAAGAGACAGGAAAACGGAACGAGTGCTCGTGCTGTATTCCCGTTTCCCGTTGCTGTATGTTACTGCAAGCGCACTTTTTGCACGTCTCCATAAACAGACTAACTTACTCTCCATTATATATGTTCTTCTGACATTCTTTAGATGAAGCATAGACAAGGCAGTCAGATATCGCCGCATGTGCCGTTTCTTTCGTCTTTTGCAAAGCTTCTGAGCACAAAACAGCTCTACTGGTACTTTTGAGACATGCTTGGTTTCAAAAAAAGGGAATACAAAGTCGATAAAAGCCCCAAGGCAGGAGAACCATAGAGAAAAAAAACAGATGCTTGATTCCTTTATCGCAGGAATCGATGCAACATGAAAATAGAATATGTATGTAGAAGTAGTTGCACGACACATCTGTTGTACATTGATATCCGAGAGCTTGCAGAAAGTCGATCGGTGCTTACCACATACAGTATCGCTGATGTTGCGCGACGCGCGTCATCAAAAAAAGGATGATAACACTTTTCGCAATTCCTATCGTCCTCGTTATGGAATGTGCGCTGTGGTCCACCATGCTCGAATCGATGGTAGAAGACACCTTTTCTAGCTTTCGACATAACGCCACATTGCGGTTCAGAGAGAAGCTAGTTACTAATAATTTTACTGAAAGTAAATATGGATTCAGGGTGGCTGAATGTATATGTGAAACTAGCATTGACATCATTGAGAATAAGTCATGCTGCCGGAATCCCCTAGGGTATCTTTTTTCCTCTAAACATTGATTAAAAATAGCCTGATTACGTCGCTCTCATCGTACCGTTTCCATGATGGCATGTAAAGCGGATAATTACAAGTTCTTAATAAGAAAACAGAAATTATGCATTCAAACTTTATATGCAGGATCTGCTAGAACTCTTTTCCTATGTCTCGTCGACCAAAAAGGTGGAATCACTTTGTGCTTCCTGAAGATGGCGAGCTTTTGCAAACGCCTATGACAAGCGATGCGGTCTCACCCACGCCACCGAATTCACTGCTGATTTTCTGGTTTTACTCTCTTGCCCTATCGTCATCTTTTTTTATTTCCCTGTGTGAGTTCACCATCTTCCGTTTTCTGTATTTTCTTCGGTGCTTTGATTTTATTGATACGTGCGTTTAATGGCCAAAAACAACCATACGATTATGAGAGACGTCGTAGTGGAGGGCTCCAGAAATTTCTACCTCCTGGAGTTATTTAACGTGCACCCACATCTAACCTCCCGGGACTACAGCATTTTCGTATCTATTGAAAATGCAGCCATCGCAGTCGGGATTCAATCCCACAACCTGCGGGTCAGCAGCCGAGTACCTTAGCCACTAGACCACCGCGGCGAGGCTTCTCTCCGGTGCTTCCGATGTTTTCTTGATAGCTGGCTTCTTTGCATAGATAGGTTTGTTGCGGTGGTGCACGCTTTAAGAAACTTCTCGAGAGATGGTGAGCGAAGTGCTCGAGGTGAAGGCAACACCACCTGGAAAGGGAGAAGGCCTCAGTTCTCCTCCCTTTCCAGTCGCGCCACGTCAGCTAATGGGGCGGCTGCAAGAGGCGGCTTGACCGGTCCGGCGGGAGCGATAAGCCGACCGGTCCCAGCACGTCGCAGCAACGCACGTGCGGCTTCAGAATGTTGAAGGTGCGACGGTGAGACGCCGTGCAAATGCTGTGTGCCGCGATGCCGTGGCAACTACACCGTGGACACGAAAGTGCACGTTTTCAAGTTCCCAAGGGATCAAACTCTGAGGAACGCGTGGATACGCGCTGTGCCACGGGAAGACCTCTCCGTGACCGAGAATTCCGGGTAAGCTTTCTTTCTGGTAGAGCATTGTTGTTTCATTGCAAATGTAAATTCAATATTTGCATATGCTCGAATAAGTGGTTCACAAGCCGCACTTTGTCAAATACTCATTGGTTGCTCATTGTATGTAAATTTCCTTGGTAGGTATGCGAACTTCACTTCAGAGAGGAGGACATCATCCGAGAAGCCTCGCATACCGATGTAACTACTGGCCGCACAATTACAGTGCCATTATCCCATGTTCGCCTCCGCCCGGACGCTGTACCGTCCAAGTTCCCGAGCTTCCCGAGAATTCAAAGTTCCGAGAATTCAAAGAAGTTGCGCACATCGTGCCCGTGCACCGACTAGACGCGGAGTTCCTGCACGATGCTGAAAAATGTGGTTTGCGGGCTGGAAAAGATTGGGTACCCGCGTTGTGTGTCGTGAGTGACAACAACTCCGTGAACAGGAAAGCGATGTCTCACTTCGAATCGACCCCTTCCACAGAATTGTGTATCAACACCCGTCGGACCCTGGAGGCCGCTGTTCTTCGTTATAACCCGGTACACATACTAAACATACGAAACAACTGGATCAACCGAAGAATGACCAAGTAGCTTCTACTTCCCTGAGATGCAAACAGACGCAGCACAATCAGAGCGCATGCAAACAGCGTCATTTTCGACAATCAGGATCTGCACAGCAAAGGTGTGACCAGCTGTTGAAATATGGCTATGGGCTGTCGAGAAAAGCCCTTTACCCGTCGAATATTGAAAGGCAAAACGTAAAGCTTGACTTTTTGCTCTTGCTTTTGAAATAGCTGGATGAGTGGAAAAACAAAGGCTGCATTTGCTGGCCAACGAAGAGCCACTGACTTCGACACCTGTGAGACGGTCACACAAGCGAATCAGTGCTGAACACATCCTGCGGTGCAGCACTAACATTTTACTGAAGAACGTTTGTGGAAAGCTCAACGACAAACTTCTTGACGCTGCTGACAAGGCACAAGAGACAGGAAACGGAACGAGTGCTAATGCTGTATTCCCGTTTCCCGTTGCTGTATGTTACTGCAAGCGCACTTTTTGCACGTCTCCATAACAGACTACTTACTCTCCATTAATATGTTCTTCTGACATTCTTTAGATGAAGCATACAAAGGCAGTCAGATATCGCCGCATGTGCCGTTTCTTTCGTCTTTGCAAAGCTTCTGAGCACAAAACAGCTCTACTGGTACTTTTGAGACATGCTTGGTGTTCAAAAAAAGGATACAAAGTCGATAAAAGCCCCAAGGCAGAGAACCAATAGAAAAAAAAACAGATGCTTGATTCCTTTATCGCGGAATCGATGCAACATGAAAATAGAATATGTATGTAGAAGTAGTTGCACGACACATCTGTTGTACATTGATATCCGAGAGCTTGCAGAAAGTCGATCGTGCTTACCACATACAGTATCGCTTGATGTTCGCGCGCGCGTCATCAAAAAAAGGATGATAACACTTTTTCGCAATTCCTATCGTCCTCGTTATGGAATGTGCGCTGTGGTCCACCATGCTCGAATATCGATGTGTAGAAGACACCTTTTCTAGCTTTCGACTAACGCCCCATTGCGGTTCAGAGAGAAGCTAGTTACTAATAATTTTACTGAAGTAAATATGGATTCAGGGTGGCTGAATGTATATGTGAAAACTAGCATTGACATCATTGAGAATAAGTCATGCTGCCGGAATCCCCTAGGTATCTTTTTTTCCTCTAAACATTGATTAAAAATAGCCGATTACGCGCTCTCATCGTACCGTTTCCATGATGGCATGTAAACGGATATTACAAGTTCTTAATAAGAAAACAGAAATTATGCATTCAAACTTTATATGCAGGATCTGCTAGAACTCTTTTTCCTATTCTCGTCGACCCAAAAGGTGGAATCACTTTTGTGCTTCCTGAAGATGGCGAGCTTTTGCAAACGCCTATGAAAGCTTCGGTCTCACCCACGCCACGAATTCACTGCTGATTTTCTGGTTTCCTTCTCTTTGCTCCTATCTCACTCTTTTTTTTTATTTCCCTTTGTCATTCACCGAGCGTAAGATCGCTAACCAACGCTTTTTCCTGAGTACGTTTCCGTCTTCGCCTTTGTGTTTTCTTCACTGCCGTTAATTGCTATTATAACTCAAATTTCAATTTTTTTACACTGCTTCGACCCCGCCGATCAGCTACAGGCCGTTCAGAAATCCCACGATGTGGTCGTCAGGCACGGCCTGCCTGCCCCGACGTGAGAACTGCCGGCGGTGATTTCCTCTTCCTTAAGGGAGCTTTTCGAGTCACCCTCAAGACCGTAATAAAGATGATTATTTGCCCCTGTGTGAGTTCACCATCTTCCGTTTTCTGTTATTTTCTTCGGTGCTTTGATTTTATTGATACTGCGGTTAATGGCCCAAAACAACCATACGATTATGAGAGACTCGTAGTGAAGGGCTCCAGAAAATTTCGACCTCCTGGATTTATTTAACGTGCACCCCATCTAACTTCTCGGACTACAGCATTTTCGTATCCATCGAAAATGCAGCCATCGCGTCGGGATTCAATCCCACAACCAGCGGTCAGCACCGAGTACCTTAGCCACTAGACCCACCACGGCGAGCTTCTTCTCTCCGTGCTTCCGTGTTTTCTTGATAGCTGCTTTTTGCATAGATTGGTTTGTTTGCGGTGGTGCACGTTTTAAGTAACTCTCGATAGATTGTGAGCGAAGTGCACGAGGTGAAGGCAGCGGTTGAAGAGAAGGAACTTTAAACAATGCGACTAATGTGAGTACGATGATTTAGGAATGCAAGTCGACACAAAGAGTTAAATAAGGTGAAATGAGACTTAGGCCAATCCCTCGTATCTCTAGCTTCTAGCAAAAAACAAAACAAACAAGCAATCGAAAATAAAGAAACCAAAGCAAAAACCCATGAAAAGTCATATACAAAGAAAGACAGCAACAGGGACAAAATCAATTGAATAACTATTTTTGTGAGTCACAAATAAGTTACTAACAGAAACTACCGAATGGAAATGTTGTAACGGAGCATCATGAAGCAATCATCAATTTTTGTGAAAAAGAAAAAGTGAAATGCGCTCGGACGGAGTTACAAAGAAACCAAATACAGGGTTGACTACCATCATATGAAAGACGAACCATCTATTTACCAACGCGATACACTAACGCTTCATCCGACAGGTATCCATTCTTGTGGACGAAAAGGCATGAGTACTCCTGCCCTTACAATAGGAAGCTTTCGTTTAGGCTGGAGATCCAAGATGCATGACAGCTGCATAAGCAGGGCGTCCGTTTCTCACTATGCACCCCCATTCAAGACTGCAAGACTGAGGCTGACCTTTTAACCCTTGTTGACACACTGGAGCACCTGCCAACCATCTGCGATATCGCACTGCGTTGTCGTGTCTTCCTCCAGGAACGCTTCTCCGAAGTTTCGATGACAAGTAAACGCTTTTCCTTATCATTGCTTCGGCTCACTCGTCACCCACCCATCTTTTGCCGCGCAGTGCTGGATTGCATTGTTCAACCTATATTTTATACTTATAATGTATACATGGATAAAGGAACCACTAGAGGAAGACACGTGACAATCTGAATCCTTCTCATGAGCATTTAATTGGGAATAAGCCCTAGACATGATAAGTAAGTGCTACAATATGTCTGCTCACTTTGGTACCGTGAGTTATTATCAGTAACTAACCCCCTGCTATCGTCTGGCTCCAAGTTCACCATGTTGTACGTACTGCACGTCCTTGAAGGGCGTGTTTATAATCAACCTCTTAAAGGCTTACTTAAGTTACCCAGGACTACGGTAACAAATTAATGTAAATCTCCACTGTACAACAAACAAATCCCATCAAGAACCGCATTTAGCTATAAATACAAGAATGTATTTCCTATAGTAGTGAACATATCCAGACACTCCATTTTTGAGACACTATGTTTCTCAATAGTCCAATACTACTGCTGTTTCTGCCGCAACCACGCAGTGCTTTCAATTTTTTTTTTCTCATCACATAATCACCAGCTTTCCCACATCGCAATACTACTTCGTTCAAAGTCCCTGCCAGTCCATGCGATAAGTTCTCTTGTACTATTACAATTGTCTCCGAGTCAGTTACTCTATTGAATTAAGCCAGCACTTTGACTGCCTGTACTCTTTCAGGACCAGCAATACATACCAGTAGTGATTGTCTTACTAGCATAAAGAACATTCGGCGTTTCCGATAAGGTTACTTTTGGAACATCTTCCTAAAATGCCTTCATGTTATTATTCGATATCTGAGCGATGATTACACGACCGTACCTCAACCTTGCCTGTTTCGCGCAAGAATATTGAAAGACAGCACCATTGCGAAACTTCTGTCTTAACTACCCTTTCTGCGCCTTGCTTTCAACACCCCTTCATGAAGCTATCTGACAAATGACATTCGATAGAGTTGCACAAGAGATGCAATGCTATCATGCCTTTTGCGAAGACTCAATCATTCCCCACCCCTCGTGTTCCTGCGAAACAATATGTATTTACTGCCTTATAGGAAAACCAATAATCTACACAGTCCAAATAATTCGTTTCAAGCAGGCACGGCAGTTTTTTCGCGAAACAACATCGTTTTGCGCAGGAGTCTCATCCTCGGCCGCGTCACAAAACAGACATGCTCAGGCTGTGTCGTCATAATCGCAGAAGCATTTTGATGATAGCTCAAAGCAATTAATATATAGGTGTCCTCTTCATTCTTCTTTCAGCTAGATTCACTCTTACTGCAAGACCTTGCGCTTGATCAACGTAGATGTATTCCATGCACTTTGAGGAACTTGAAGTGCCAAAATGTGCCAGTCTTACAGCGCAAAATACCCAGGGCCTCCGAGTATAGCAATTTAAGCACAACAGCATTGTCGTGAATGCGATGGTTCAGACGGTTATACTCGGCATTTCGGAAAACATTAAACAGGCAAGAAAGCGATGGCCTCATAAATTCGCCCCTCTCCCACTATATAACAACATGCCCCGCTTATTCAAAAGGGGCGTGAATTAATTAACGGCGAGTGTTCAACAATGTCACACGTATGATTGGATCCATGTCAATGGTCCCTCTTTTCTCCAAAGAGAATGAGGGGACACGAAGGAGATTTAGGGCGCAGGTATCGCCCTGCTAAGCTGTCTGGTTGCTTGTACGACATTGGATAACATCATCGAGTATCCTAGAAGTTTTTAGTGAGGCTTTGTATCGGCTGGTCACCTGAACTTGCCGTTCGTCTAGTTGAGACGCGCAGTTAACTCTGCTTGTAGACATTGTATTATTAACTCAGGTTAGCTAAACCTGCCCGGTTCCCCCGTGCTACAGCTCCCGAAAACAGCAGCGTTGCAACACCGCCGGCACATGGTATTACAGAACTCTTCGGACTTCTCGCATTCGATCGTCGCGGACCCACTATGCCAGTCATCACACGTGTAAACCACCTGTTATACTTTATAAACTTTAGCAACTGTTTTTTTTATTCTACTGCTAGTTCCATTGTGTGTTAAGTCAGTGTCCCTTAATACTGATTGCTTGTAAGCTCGTTGATTGTTTGTATATTGTATGCTTGTTAGTTTATTGAAGTGGTACATTCCTTGTGCCGCACACTAGTATGTTAAATCTGTCGTTTCGTTGTCCCACACACGTCTCTGATATCTTCACAGCTTCTGCTTGCGTACGGAACGATCTGACCTGCTGGTATTCCCGCCGCCGACGTCGGGCCGGCGAGCTAGAGTGGCAGTTTGTAACAGTGAAAAAGAAAATTACTGTCTTTCGCTGTATCGAGAGGATTAAAAAAATGACAGCATATCCACGGAGTGAATGATGGAGAGTGGGGCGAAGAATTCGTCCGTCCATTCCTTCTTGCTTCCGTCGGTCCACGCGTCCGTCGGTGTGACCGTCCGTGCGTCCATCAGCCCATCCGTGCGTGCGTCTGTTCGTGCTTCCGTCTCTGCGTTCGTCCATGCAGCCGCCCCTGCGTCCGTTCATGCGTCCATTCATGCATCTGTCTATGTGTCCGTTCGTCCATCTATTCAACACTCCAAGTACCACCATCTCGTATCTTTTCATCATATATTCCCCATATAGAAGCACCGCCATCCAGCGGACATTCCAAGGACAAAACGAGAGGTGGCACACGCACACCTTTTTACGGCTTGCGCTTCGGGTCCACTTCCCACCTTTAACCACCTCGAGTTCATGGTATTTACTAGTTCACTGTATTCATGGCACTGCGGCCGAACGCTCGCTAAACCTTTCGAAAACCAAGGAGGTTACGCCCAGCGAGTATGACGTAGCAAACTTTTTCAGTCAGATAGTGCTCAATGTACTTGCCAATGGCTGCTAATAAGAAATGAGAGGCGGAGAATTTAGCTTTTACTTTTTTACGGCTTGCGCTTATTTACATATTGCAGTTTACATATTGCATTTTCCCCATATTTACATATTGCATATTGCAATTATTTACATATTGCAGTTTTTTCCCCAGTCTATTGAAATGGGTAATGTGAAAGCTTTCGTTTGTTTTGTTTTCTATTTTTACAAAATGTTGCGGCAGGTTTCTTTAAACAGGCAATGACAAAATTTTAGACACTGTACAAAGGATAGCATTTTTTAAGTTGAAAAAAAAATGTGTATGTTGCACCATTGCTTTATATTTTTTTCCTGGCAGGCTATCTCTGTAAGCGCTGTCGGAATAAATAACTGCTTCATGCGAGGCAAGTTTGAAAGTGCAGCTCCGACTGGTCGACATACGTCTAAGTATCGGCCGTTAGGCTAATGGCTTCTCGCATATAAGGGATCGAGAACCCACTTCTATATAAATTGGAATTCGGAGGCACCATTTCGCTTATCAACTATGATCTCTCTCCCTAACTCTCTCTCTCTCTCTCTGTGTGTGCGTGCGTGTGTGCGTGTGTGTGCGCGTGTGTGTGTGTGTGTGTGTGTGTGGGTGTGTGTGTGTGTGTGTGGTGTGTGTGCGTGTGCGCGTGTGTGTGCGTGTGTGTGTTGTGTGTGTGTGTGGTGTGTGTGTGTGTGTGTGTAGTGTGTGGGCTTTTTTTCCCGCCCCCTAAATGTAAAATAACTAAAAGGAAAAAGGGGGTAGCCCGTACTACCAGGAGGGTATAACAGGCTCAAGCCATCTAACTAAATAAAGAGGGGAAAGTTCCCAAATTTGTATTTTTATTTGAAAAAAGCCAATTAGTTAAAAAAATAACATGGTTAAAACCTAGTGAGTGCAGCATGAAACTGTAATAAATAAACTAGTTAGCTTCTCAGGAATGGCAGGTCGATATGCAGCAGCAGTGTATTCCCCCACTTGAGTTTTTGGAGTTCGTGTGTGTGCGTGTGTGTGTGTGGTGTGTGTGTGGTGTGTGTGTGTGTGTGTTGTAATCGTTGTACATGTTCAATTCACGGCTATCATGATGGTTCCTGCGTTTTCGTTTTCTAGTCCTTAGCCCTGAACCAAATGCATGCTCTGAAACTTCGGAAGCTTCATCGTGACAGCCATTTCAACCTTAAGCTGGCCGCTGCTGCGACTCTCTTCTAACGTACGCAACTCGCGAATAAACAAATGACGCTCTTTGACTCGATTGGCACAGTAGTGAATGTAAGCGAGAAAATGCTCTGATCGACTCGGACTACTTTAACTCAATGTGCTATGTGATCCGTATTTCGATCGCATCTTGGTAGAGCTTGCATGAAATGCATTGCTGTTCATTCGTTCCCGTTCGAGCTGATAAATCACCAATCACGACCGAAAAGCTGTTTATATTGAAGAGACCACTTAGATTTAGGAAACAAAAAGCTGAACGAAAGAAGCAACGTACACCGTAAAACCACGATATTATTTTGCCTACAGCTGTTGCTATAGAATCGTTCAAGTCTATCCATCTCGCCAATAGTCGCTTATAACTTTTCAGGCTCTGGTTTTCGGCTCTAACGAGTTGAAAGAAATTTTGGGGTGTTTGTGTATTTTCGGCATCGCATTTCTACAATCGAAAAAATGCCAAAGATATTGCATGCATCGGAGCCCCAATCACTATAAACATCGCAAAAACGGCAACCCTTATAGTAAGCATCAGTAAACGCGAGCTTGATGACATCAGTCGCTATAGAGTAAGGTTCAACAAAACTTGTCATGTATCCCTTCCCCTTCAATTGGTAGAAGAGAAAATAGTTGCCTCAAACTAGCGACTCCTCTTGCCCCTTACATCATCACGAAAAAAAAAAAACTGTCCCATTCTAAACGAAGGGCTTCCACTTATTATGCATGGATACGCGAAAAGAAAACTCTTCTGTATAAAACCTATTTTAAAGAAAAAAAAATATTTCGATTCTTGTTATGCGTAAAAATTACAGACACTCTAGGCTGCTTTGGACCATGAACGGCATATCCTTTATATGTATGTAAATCTGTAAAATTCCACAAAAAACAAAACGCGGAAATTATAAAATTCTCCAAACACGGATTCTACGCACGATTTGCTCCGGAGCGCGCGGATTTATACGACGGAGAGTACTTGCATCGGCGTACTAAAAGCGACCTAAAAAACTAAAAAACTGCCTTAAGGCACTACACGCAACAGGCTTTTATTGCATCAGATCATCCTGCTGACGTTTGCAGACGTTGCACGTATTCTCCCTTTTCCAACAATTAATCTACCCTCATTAGCTATAGGGCAAAAAAACATAGTTTAGTTAATCGAATTATGTGCGGACTGAATCTTACAAATGCGTAAACACCACGTCGGTCATTCTTGATTTTTTTTTTTGCAGGAAAGAATTAATGTTTGACAACCGCCTCGACTACACAAATTCAATGATTTATTAAACATTTCTAAGGCACCCTTTGTGAATGGACACTTTTTCAGAGCATCCATTTCGTCGAAGACCAGTGTTTTAAAGAGCTGTCTGTTTTTCTCTGTTCCACGTTTAAGTCATTCTCTCTTTTTTTTCATGCAAGCAATGTTATATTCAAAGTTCTAACAAGCCGAACATTAAGTTTCAAATGCGCGCTAAGGAAAATTCAAGTAGTGCATTATCGGTGCTATTTTTTATCGTGAAACTCCAACAAAATATGCAGTTTGTCCCAAACGAATCAGCGAGAATGACGCAGTTTGCAAAGCTCCTACGTAGACGTAAGTGTTTGAAGTAAGCGGCACGCTAAACTGCGCGTTCCGTTCCAACTGAAGTTTAAAAAAAAGAACAGTATACACGGCATTGAAGAATTGAAAGTATGTTTAGAGCTTCGTTGAGCCTTCAAAATGGTGAAGGTATTACCAATTAATCGATCAACTGCGTATTAACTGCAAAATCTTGATCGTGCTTCCCATACACTCGTGAAAATGAAGGGTAGATCCTTTATTTACTCCATCCAATGTGTCAGCATTCTTTGACTACATAAAATAGTGTCGCGAAGTCTAGCTTCTAAAGCACAGATATCCTTTATCGCACGAATTGTTTAAACCTATCTTCTCCACTCCAACTTTGTTTTGTCTAATAAAGCTAGGGAATGGCAGATAACAAATTTTGTTTGAGATTCTACAGTATCTATTAAAGCCACAAAGTGAAGACGACGCTTTACAGAGAGCCAATAAAACATAAATTACACTGTACAGGGTGTCCCACATAACTTGAGCCAAGAATTTGAAAGTGAAAGGCACTTAGTAGGCGAATTGAACCGAACGCACACTACTCGCACTAGACTGTAGGTACTCTGGCTATTTTTTACTTCTCACAATACTAAATAATTATTCATTCTTAATTACCTCATTTTTTATTTATGGGCTGGAAACTCAAAATGTGTACATTGAGATTTAGAGCACTTTCAGAAACCACCAACTGAAATTGTTTTCTGTACGATACGGCTCACGCTGTTATTTCTTCTACGTTGTAGAGAAAGCCCGCAAATGTGAAAAGAATTAGCCGTGTGATGGACCATGAGCGCAGTGCTATAGTGCTACTACAATCTTTCTTTCTACAAGCTATAGTGCTGCTACGGCTTTCGAGTAGATGAATCATCTACTCGATTAGATGATCCATCAGTATAGACATGTGATAAGCGTACTTCTCGTGGGGAAGAATCAGAGATAGCGTTTTCAAAACTGGTGATGAGCGCTTAGATTTTTTTCTGATTCTCGGTGCGTGAAGCACCCTTCATGTCGAATGAAGCATTATGGAGGTGTCACTGGCTTAGAGGCGAGGCTGAAGCCTAAGAGAAAGCGGCTAGAATAGTTTGAAATTAGCACACAATACGACGTTCGTGGTCTTTCTGAAGGCCGTGTTGCAAGGTGATAGAAAAAAAAACGCCTGATATGAGCTGTCAAGACTTCCACCGCTATGTCGTTGTATAGGTTGGCCCCGTGAAATCGAAATTAAAGTTTTATTATTAACATAAACCACTATTTGAAAAATACAACCTAAACAAATATAACAAAATTTAATTCTGGAGTAGCTCTGCACAAAAAAGACCCGTTTGATTGTTTGGCAATGTTATAAGCCGTACATCGCCGCATTCAGGGCGATGGCAAGAAAGAGAGAGAGAGAGAGAATATAAATGAGGCGACGTTAACTAATCTGAGTCCAGTTTGCTACCCTACACACGGGCAGAAGAGAATAAGAAGTAAAAGGAAAAAATTACAACCTTCCTATGTACTGGTTACCTATTTGCACATGGTAACAAAATAAAAACTCTTAAGTGAGCGTGTTTTTATCCGAAGAGGCGTTTAACAGCAACTTGCTCACTTCGCTTAGCGTTTCGCATGCAACGGCATCGGCGCGCGCAAAGCTTCTTAGCGGACCAAGTATTTTGCGTTACCTCAAAAGCTTCCCCAGAGATGTCTCGCTTGACGAGCTCAAATATGTATGCAAAGCAAGCCAAGATGCACCCTCCTACTGCATTCCAAACTACTCTTCGTTTCCGCACCATGTGTGTAAACAGTGCTTCTTTTTGCTTTGGCATAAACAGCGGCACGTATTCGATGTACGAGATTATTAACGTGTTGTTTTCCTAAAGCAGTCTGGGATTTCCAACTCGGTCTAAAAAAGCCCAGTGAAGTGACAGGAGCGCGTTAAAAGGTATGCCACGTAAAATTTCAGGCCTTGCGCACCACACACGTCTCTCTATCCACCAGACCTGTGCTAAGTGAATTTCTCAGGTACATTTAAATGGTTCTTCGTTGCTTGGTATTCCTTGTATCATGGATGCCTCTCTGCGCGTCCTGCAGTTTTATTATTATTATTTTACTGCAATACAGCTTCGAGCTGCTGTATCCGGCGTCGATGTCGGCCAATATACATTGCATTTTTTTTTGCTGAGTCACTTTTTTAAAGAAATCCAAAGTTGCTGGAAACATCATGCAAAACCGCGAAGTGTGGTAAGCTGTATGTGAGATGTTCACATACTTTTTAATAAATTACGCTAAATATATTGTCGATATAAATCACGCCATTCTACTGTATTTGAAGATCTCGAAAAGAATATTTGACTGCAAAGCGATGAGCATGAAGGTGATTTGATGCTTGTCGAGAAACAAATTGTGATTATGACCAGTTTATTCACGTAGAAATGCAAGACATATGTAGCAAAAATAAGGGCAGATAGAAACGAATTGTAGGCAAGAAAAAACTAACGAAATCGCGTTTGTATTGGGGAATAACAATCTAAAAGCTACAATATATCCGCAGGTCGTAGAATAGAGGAGTAGCAGCAATCGGAAACGGGACTCTTGTAAACATTATTTTTTTATTCTTGTCAAGAGTTTAACGCCATTGTGTAATGTTGAACTGTTGATCTTGTACCTAAACAATTTCATTGAGTTATGAAGAGCCGTCAATTTACGTGCAAATGTAAAACAAAAATGCAATGGTAAGCAAAACATGATATATGTAAGTACAACTAAAATAAGAAGATATAAAAACTCAGAGAAGCCTTCAACACGTATTCGGCAGTTCGGTGGCCTGATGGACGTTAGCGCTATTGTCGGGGCCATGCTTTCATTTTCCTGTCTTAGTGCAGGCCCCCAAATATGCCATACGAGTAGCTGGCAAAAATTTTGTGAGCACTGCAACAAAGCCAACTGCGTCATGCTCCTCAGTCTCACTACACTCGCCTGCTTGCGCAACTTCAACACACAATAAAGTAAACTTACGACGTATTACGAACCTCCCAGACAATTTGGCTAATTTATTGGCCTCAGCTCGTATGGTGCCCTTGGGAGCACCTTGAAGAACAGTTCCCAGGTGAGCACGGGCATGGAAGGCCTATATGCCTGCAAGGCACATACGAGAGCCTTCAACCTTCTACAGCTCTCAAAAGCCCATTCTGTCTTGCAGAACAAATGACCATACGTTCCAAAAGTCAGTAGCAACGGATTGCTCTGCTTTCTTCATAATGATGACAATACTCCACAGATTTCACAGATTTTCGAAGAGAACAGAGCCCGAATCAAAACTATGCAAACTATATCTTTAGCTCTTTATTCTTCTAGGCCGCATTTTAGAGCTATTCATTGAGTACGAAACGCACATTTTGTTAGATTTCGCAAAGTGTTTTACAGGATACGCGAATGTAATAATTTTGTAGAGTCAAAAGCGTCCTTGAGAACAAGAGCCGTTGAGCATGTGCTAAATCCTGAATTTCTAAACACTCGATTGCAAATACAAGTTTTATACGGACAGTTTTTGCCATAAAAAATCATCGACGGTACCCTTTGTCATTCCAGAATAGGAATAAATGAAGATTTTACCTTTTTTTCATGTGACATTGTCAACTGCAGTAGAGTTAATTGTAATATTAGTTGTTTTATGATACATTGACTCATTAACCAAGCACATTATAGGATAACCCTGCGTGATCCACAGGCAGACTTATGGTCACTAAGTATAGACATCAACTTAAAAAATACGGCTTTGACTCACGAAGCATAAAGAGAACTAACAGAAGCCAGCGAACAAAATCACACAATGTTATTGTAGTGGATACTTGGCCACTGCAATACTCTGAAAGTTTGGCGATAGATGTAGCAGCCGGACAACCACATGGAAAAAATAATGAATCGGGAATAGCAATGACAATACTGCATCAAAACACAACACTGCTGCAACAGATCTCAGCTCGTGTTATCAGAGCGACATGCCTTGATGGAAATTCCAGATATTCAGACCTATTTGCATTGATCCAACTCTTAAATTCCGAATCCCTTTGACGTTGGGTACTAGCAGGGTCTTTGAAACACAGGTGCATCAGCTCCCGGCCGGATACCGCGAACTTAATGTTGGCTATTGTCCCAAGCTTTTTGCGAATGATCTGCCACTGAACCCACAGACCAAGAACAGTGAAAGAGCACTGGTTTACTGAAAGCGTCCACACTCAGTGCTCGACGGCTATAGTGCCTCTCGCAGTCACTAAACTTCTCAGCGATGCAATGAAAGAAATCCGCATTCGCCGTGCGTCACTACACGCAATGGTGTTAGCTATGTGTTTGATATGTGTAACGGCTCTCTTCCACATCTTCTGAGCCGCATCTCATCATTTTTAGGATTGTCACATCATACTGCACCAACGAGTATGCCGGCAAGAGTTTATGAACCCAAAGTGGGACCATAAAGTCTTGCTAAGACGCAAACTGCAAAGACGGTGCATAAACAAGTCTCTCGCCAGCGTTAACGCAAGCAAGTATAACCACAGTTGCGAGATATTAGCGCTATTACGTATACAAATGTGGCGAACGTTCCTGCTGATACACTAAATAAAAAAACATAGAAGTACGGCTATTACACCTATTAATAAAGTGTTACCCGGTCAACCGAGTGTTGGGAGCGCTATTGATCTACAACTTGAATTGAAATTTTGGTGTTCAAATTTGGTTAATCCGGAGGGGCACCAATCTTTCATTGTACTACACAGTGACTGACGGGGTGTTGAAAGTGTTTCATCAAAAATGGACAGGGAAATACACTACATAGACAATGGAATATAGGGTATTAGGTCATAGTACTGCACTATATTCTACTACATGAGTACATTGGAAACGCACTATAATGTCCGGCGGTTCTGCGTAGGTAAATAAAGTCACATTGTCACTTATGCATTTGCCTCTCGGTGCCTTTAGTTGTGCATGTCGTGCATAGAGTTGTAGCTGGCGCCATTCAAAGCACACCACTCATGCTAAACATGTAAATAACACACATGGTGTCTATGACGTACTAAACACTAAGCCGAGTCCTGCAATTGGCAAGACCTGTAATTAACACGACCGGATTAGAAATTCACGCGAAAAAATGTGACTTTAAAGCACTTTGGTACAAACGATTGCGTCTCTTGAAAATGTATACGAAACACAAGCGGTCTCTTTTCGTTTGCAACATTAAGTGAAATCGACCATGTAGAGACAGGGCCGTGCTATAGGATCGATATAGTTTAGGCGGAGCGGTAATTGACACGGCCGTATTTCTCCCGCGAAGCTGCAGCTCTCGTGCGGGTGCATTCGACTGGCGCTGTTAATGACGCGCGGTTGACTAACGACCCCCGACAATGGGAAAGAAGCTTCGAGTCGATTTCCTCCCTGCCAACGTCGCTCATTGTGCGGCGTCGTTAATCACAGTGTGCGATGAACTTAACGAGTTCCACGAAAAGGCTTGCCTATATCTTAGCGGGCGTTATGAGTGTTTATAAAGTGCACTTAGAAAGCCAATAAAGCCGAGGTCACTGTTAGTATTATTATTGACGAGTAGAGTCTGTGATTTCGCATTATCATTTACCAAAATTAAAGCCTCTTTTGTGGTCCTCCCACTCACATTCTCAAATACAGTAACGCACCCACTTTGTAGTAACAAAGTTTGGAATCCAAAAAGAAATGTAAGCATACGATAAGGCACATGAATGTTCATGCAACTTGAGCAGCGTGAGAGAATAGGAAGTCAGCCCGGCGTTAGTATGCAGTATGCTACCCGCACTCGAGCGGAGAGGTGGGAAATTAAAAAGAAAGAAGGTACAGATAAATATATATACGAATAAAACACGGACAACACATACGCACACGATATCGTTCCAATCAGAATTGTTCGATCATGTCAGTACAAAGCCCGAGGCGTAGCAGCGCTTGTACAGCCTCCTTCAGCGACGTTAAGTCTAGAGGATTTTACAGTATTGTTGCCTCTCACAGAGAAAAGGAGTTAGGGCTCCGTGAGAAATACAGAAGAAGGACCAACATGAGTGCGAATGCGGACGCGTAAAATGGCAGCAGTTAGACTAGTTCAAAGTGTTTCATGCTATACACACGCTCTATACAACATAGACAAATCATAACAAACCGGTGCCATTCAGCAACGTCACGCGTGCGGCTTGCACCAAAGGCTATCACTCCATATAACATTAGCGACAACCGTAATTTGCATATTCGAGCGCTACACGTGTCATTGTTATGCGCAATCAAAACTGTCCACGCACCCAAAGTGTACCCAGTCACGTCCAGGTTCAATTACCGTTACAAATTGTGGCGTTTGGCGTAGGAAAATCCCGCTAGATGCGATAATGAAAAACTATGCGAAAGAATGCCTGGGGGGGGGGGGGGGGAGAGGGAGGAGTGATGGCATCGCTTCCGCGTATTCTATTTGTTCGCTGTCATTTCTGACAGCAACTGTTTGCGTTTGTTTTTACTTTTCTTATCAGAACACTCTGTAAGCCGACGGAAGCGCTTCATTTACATGTGTCACGTCGCCAAATTGCTGTCCTCTGAAAGTGCGTTCGATAACGTCACAGTGAAACAAGTGCTGTGCGGGTTAAAAAAGTGGGGTTCCTTAAGCTTTGCCTTTGAGAACTTAACTCGATGGCGATATCCGCACGCACTCCCCCCCCCCCTCACATACAATAACACGCACAATATACACGCTCCTCGGTGGAGACCTAAACTGTGCGTCAAGGAAAGCTAAAGTTCAAATGCCGTCCAGCTCTTATCTGTGTTTTTATTAGGGGCGAAGCTCCTTATGGCGTGGCTTGTGCGTCCCTCGTAGTACGTAACCACCAGTAGCACATACCCGAAATAGCGGTCCTTACGATTTGACCTCCAAGGTGATTCTGGTGAGAGATTTCTTCTGTGCGTTGTTGAACAATAAAAGATAGTGTTCAATGCACATGTTAATGGCTGCTAAGGGAAATGAGAGACAAGAGCATTCGGCCTTTAGGTAACGCGCACGCTGCGATCCCCATTAGCAGCTATTGGCATGTACATTGAGCACAATCTGACAAGAAAGGGTTGCTACGTTATACTCGCTGGGTGTAACCTCCTTGGTTTTAGAAAGGTTTAGCGCGCGTTGGGCCACATAGCCATGAATACAGTGAACTAGTATATACCATGAACTCGAGGTGGTTAAAGGTGGGAAGTAAACCCGAAGCGCAAGCCGTAAGAAAGTGTGCATGTGCCACCTCCCGTTTAGTCCTTGAAATGTCCGCTGGATGGCGGTGCTTCTATATGGAGAATATATCATGAAAAGATGCGAGATGGTGGTACTTGGAGTGCTGAATAGATGGACGAACGGACACACAGACAGATGCATGGATGGACGCATGAACGGACGCAGGCGCGGATGCATGGACGAACGCAGGGACGGACGCACGAACAGACGCACGCACGGACGGGTGGATAAACGCATGGACGGTTACAGAGACGTATGCAGGAACGGACGGAAGCAAGAACGAATGGACGGACGAATGCTTCGCCCCACTCCCCATCATTCACTCCGTGGATATGCTGCCATTTTTTTGCATCTAGCTCGAATTTTCACTCACAGCCAACACTGCTTTTCGCTCACAACTAAGGGTGACCCCGACATCGGAATTTCTGCGAAGCAAGCTCTTAACGATATCAAACTAAATATTATTACAGAAGAGAAGAGACGCCGTATCGACGAGGCTGTGAATGAAATATACTTCAAACCAGCAGCAGCGGCGTGACCGTTTGACCAGACACTGGGCGGAGACCACTCTTCGTCCTCTACGTCAGGCACACGCGCGCATCGTCCCACAAAATGTCAACATGCATTTAGCAATATTATGGTAACCTCATAATTAATGTATCTGTGTCGATTTCCCGTATATGACCGACTTCCAGCAACGTGCAGGTGTGCTCGAGCGAGCTATAGCTCGTCCAGGAAAATGGTTGGAAGGGTGCAGCGTAATATCGGAATTCCTCGAGGTGACGCCGCGAAAGGGATGCAGTATTTTTGGTGAGAAATCAGTGCGAACTGGGCGTCCGTGTCATTACCAACGAGTTTCAAAGTTCACCTAAAGGCTTAGGTATAGGACGGACATTTCTATATTTGACCTGTATACCATAGGGGCTGAGATAACGAAATGGGATATTTTTATTGTTCATTTTTACGTATATCCTTTGTTTCCCCAAACCTGCGCTTTTTTGCTGCATCCTGTTGCGACCATGCATGTTATTTCTATCGGAGGAGAGGGGGGCAGGAACACTGGTGACGACCTGAAATATTGTGTCTCCCATTTGCACGATCAGATTAACGCTATCGTATCGGACACAGCCTAATGAAGGATGATACGAAAGAAAGAATGAGCTTGCTATTGCTTTCTTTGTTCTCAGTAATGATTGTCTGGAATGTTTGGTGCCGCAATCACTGATACATGCCTTGCTCAGGATTCTGCAGGCCAACGCACTCAATGCGATCAGCGCAAGCGAGACAATTTCTCAGCTTCCTCGCTATCTGCCGCCTTTACCAAACACTGGGAAACGACCCCAACGAAATTCGCGTGCTTATTCACAAAGCTTCGACGACAAATAGTCTAATTAGAGATAGGGC
>NW_023611847.1:0-75339 GCF_013339725.1 Rhipicephalus microplus | reverse complement strand
TCTGAAAAGACAAGTGTTTTATTTCAGCCAGCACACGTCATCCGCGTAGTCTCTGCGCCACTCGTGAAATTTGAGAGTGACTACTAAATGGTGAATATGTTCTCTTCCTGTGAGATTCCTCTGTTTTGCAATAAAAGCGCAGAATAAACCAAACATTGTCTAGCATTGAAAACCACATAAAGGATAGACCACCAATACATCGGCGGGTGCAGTCTCACAGCGCATAACTTACCATGCTATTTAAGCAGACAAGAATGATGAAAAAAAAAACAAACTCCCGAGAAAACAAACCAAAACATCCGTTAGTGTACTCATGCGAAATTCGCACTTACTTTTGTCGCACTGATAATCATTCATAAAGTTTAGGACTTACTGAGGGCTTTGGCTACTCTTACTGCAGGGGAGTTTCTCACTCGCGACAATTGAGCACAAATTGTAAGCTTGCTTTTAGGCTAAAACTAACATAATTGGCCATACTTGGCGCACAATGTTTTTTTGTTGATGGAGTTTCGCGTACAAAAAGAGCGTCTCACGCACTTATTTACGCCGTGCACGGCCTCGTGCATTTTGACAACAGGGATTTCTTAATTGTTATAGCTTGCTTGCTCTGCAGAGACTGAACTCTGTAGTACCCATATTTCTGTGGCATAAAAATGGAAGAAGGTGAAGCAAAACCGTGGAAATAGTGAACTGAGAAAAGTAAAGAATTGTTCTTTCACATTCACTGGCATTGTATTGTGCATACACACCTGGCATTTTATATCCAAAAAATGCAGTGGCCGCGACCGTGATTGAATCTGCATTTTTCAGATAGGAGGAGCAGAGGTGTCACCACCTAGCAAGATTAGGGTGTGCTCAGAAAGGCTGAAATTTTCGTTTGCGGAACTGGCAATCCTTTTTTAGTGCGTTTGAAGCCATGATCTACAAATGAATAGGTCGCAAATAACTCTAGACAGTCGTATACCAACAGCGCTGCACTTATAAGTATACCAGCTGCCAACAGCGGTTTACTGAGCGAGGTTTCACTGTTCACTGATCCTGCATAAAAACTGCGTTGAAACATCTGACTAAAATTAAGGGTCTAAGCTCATGGCATCTTCCTGATTACTTGACAGCTTTTGCCAACGGGTCTTTTCACACGGCCCAGAACTTTCTAGGAGACACACATACAAGTAAACATGCTGAATATAAATGCAGTGAATGAGCCGCAGGAATGTGAGGTGACATATGAATGAAGAATGACGACATGGAAAGCTGTACTTTTGAACGTAACCTCTACCTTTCACTCGAAGTTCACTGAGCAGCTACCCGATTCCCAAGCCTTACACGTGGTAACGTCTGTTGCGATAATGACCTTAAGCAAGGATGCAAGTGTTTTAACACATTTGCTAACGCTGTAGCATCCTTAACGTTAATCAAGAGGCTCAATAGTCCAATAAACATCACGTCCAAACAAACTTAACCGTAACGACCTTTTGTTAAGCACAGTAACTCCGATGCCGAAGCACCTGATGCACGTTTCATTAATCAACTAAACAAGCAGAATAATTCATTTCCTTCGGCAGGTGTTTCATCACTGCTTTTCGTAGTGTGCGAATGTTTCGGTTAGAATTCCATTGCGGAGCATGGGATCATTACAAACCGCTGAACCTTCTACAACGAAGCCTACGCTTCCCGAAAGTACCCTAACTAACTGGGGTTGTGTACACATCACCCTGTCAAGAGGTGGGTAAATGATGATGGTTTTGGGGGTTGCTATGTACGCATATCTTAGCATTACTTGCTGGGTACGACGAACAAGGAAACAACGATCACGTTATCTGAAGCTGTCAGTACGTTACTCTATGTTACCTGCACAATAACATAAATACAGTAATGGTAAATTGCTGCTATAGTGTCGAAAATATTACATCATGTGAGGGCTATTGCACAGCATGTGACATGAGCTTGAAGTCCAATTGTTAAAAATTATTGTATACCAAAAATTGAAGCATGGCTTCAACGATCTTAGCTAAGCTTAATCCATCTGATCTTGGACATAAGGTGCAAAATTATGAGATGAGCACGTGAAAAGTGAAGAAAAATTTAGTACACTGCGCTATATTCGGGCTTAAACGTGACAACTTTAATCAGAAAGGTCGCACGTAACTGGAGATATTTCCGTAATGCTCGGAAAATAACAAAGGTAACCACGTCTGATGGTTTAAATGAAACGTCATTTGAGTTTTCGTTTTTGTAGGAGGAGCCCACGCATGCCAAGTGCATATAAATATTGTGCTTGTTATTGCTTTGCTTGATAATAAGAAAATTTAGCTCCTCGCTTCGACGACTTAGAGAAAAATACTACATGCTTGATCACTCCGTCATAGTGATTAGTAAAACAAAAAGTAAACGTGTCCTTGCAGTAGTAGTAAATTTTTTTACGGTACATTGATATAAGCGAGCTTATACAATGCCAGTTGTTGTTTGACAGATTAAGCGCCGCTTAACGTGGATCTATCCACATTAACGCTTGATCATACATCTCCATCCCCACGACTGACGCCCACCATTATTGATTAAACATACCGTTGTGGTCAAGATGCTTTGTGGCAGTCAACGGTGAGAGGCGAAGCAGAGAAATCGATGTGGCAGCCAGAAGGCGTCACTGACCTTGCAGTCGAACCTGGGCTAAGGTCGACTAATCACGGTGTGTTGGAGTTGATCAACGCCACCGCCCGAGGAAAAGAAAACGCAACGCAGCTCTTGTCTTCTCTATAGACAACCGGGATGATTCGCGGGGTGAGCGTGAGTGGAGAACACGTAAAGATAGTGGGGGTCACAGAGCTCTCTAGAGGCGAAGCTCCTCTTAGTCTAACGTTGACATGCATCAGGTGCAACAGAGAGAAGAAGAGTCTAGAAAAACAAACGAGGGCAGCATCTCTCGAGCAGTATAACAGAAAGCGCTGTCTCATAGAAGTACATACAAACTGCAGTTGAGTGAATGTATTCTAGATGGAACTGTACCACTACTCTCCGATCGGCTGCTGTGTGTGTTAAGCCTGGGTGCGTGAGGAAGGAGTGCCTCTCTCAATCTCCTGGTTCATCGCCTGGCGTGGTGGATCGTTTGAGGGGTATGGCCGAAGCAGAGTGACGGGCGTGGTTAGCTGCGGCGGCTCATGCTCGTAACTTTGTTGGTGGCACATGGACAAATCAGTCTGGAGGGCCTTGGCGGCTCATGTTCGTCGCCAGACAGACAAAAAGACAGACACAGAGAGAGAGAGACAGACAGACAGACAGACAGACAGACAGACAGACAGACAGACAGGCAGGCAGACAGACAGACAGATGGTCGGACTGGCACGTGGACACATAGACAGACACACAAACTCACAAACAGACAGACAGACAGGCAGACAGACAGGCAGACGGAGAGACAGACAGACGGATAGATGGACGGACAGACGTATGGAAGCTTCGCCTCGCTCATCATGATTCACTGTGTTGGTATGCGGCCATTTTTTGGTACGAATTGATGCCATGAGTGACGGTGACGCTTAAGGTAACGTCATCCACTGGAGGTGTGTTAAGGTCTTGACTAAGATGCACTTTAGTTGGAAACACGTCGAACGGGATGGGTGTTCAATAATTAAAGGCTGAAGGAATAAGTCGTCCTTGCTCCGGTCAAGACGCACTTATGCACTTTACGAAGAACACTGTTAGACGACAGTAGTAGATACACTGCAAAAAAATATGTTCTGTTGATTACATAAAAAGACATAGGTAACATGCTGCCAACCAGTTCAGTAAAAAGAAAATAGTAGGCCATAGATCATGTAGAACACATAGAACGTCCAGCCTGCACAACTTTCACGTAGGGCTCCGTAATGAAGAAATAAAGTAACGGCTGCTACAGAATGACAGCTGCTCCGTAGGGCCAATTATCACACATTATTCATAATACTACCTGCTACATGTCCGTATATAAGAACCGTGTTTCCATGAGATTCAATTTCAGGCATACGTATCAAGTAGATTTATTTTCTGCAAGAACAAGGTCATTCGACAGGAGAGACCATGTCCCGTACAGGGGCGCGCTCAAAGAAATGCCAGAGGTGCCCAGCGCTACCCAACGCTCACCCAACGCGAGCCCGTTGCTTCACCTCGCTACTGATGACAAAAAACACTGTAAAGTTGAGAACCTTTTTGGCCTGTGAATGGTGTATTGTGTATATGAATGACCTGCCGTTAGCAATCTCAACTACGTACGCTCCGTGTCTTGGTGGCTTGTGTCGCGCGCTGGAGATCACTGGTTCGACGCCCCACTACGAAATATCTCCAACTAGGTTTCTTTTTGCAATCTCTCAGTATGTATGTCACTACATCATGTTCGTGACCGAAGTACGTCAGCGGAGCTGTGGTGAACCCCGACAAAAAACACTTTAGTGTTCAAAACACTGCCCGGGCTAGCATTGGGGTGTCGTCCTAGGCGCAGTTACATCCTTTGCCTGTGTGTGAGCGTTTGATGGCTCGTTGTAGAAGTGCTGAAGCTTCCACATAAACTGAACAGCGTCCCACTTACGATTGTAAAAATAATACAGTAGGTGCTAAAGAAAGGCAACAATGTCGATGGGCGAATGTTGTGCCTTGGAGAAGCGAAGTAGGATGTCAGTGGGACGTAGAACGCGTGCGCATGTTTGCGACTCCAGCTACGAACCACTGCCTCCCTTCCCTCCCCCCGTGTTGCTGAAGCGCAGTGTGGTAGCGCAGGTGTATGAGCACAGGAGTAGGTTACCCTATCACTCGGCAACGCAGGTCGCACCATTTCTCTGCAGATGTAATAGTGCTTTGAAGAAATGCATTTTAAGTACCAGTGCTTAGGTATTTTGTGCTTGTTGACGCCACGTTTGCGCGGGATTAACGATACGTTGTATCCAGGTTTAGCTAACTAATAAAGCAACCGGTTCAGTCATGATTATGGGTGTTAGTCGTCGTGATGGAGATGTGCCAGTCGTCATCAACGATTGCGCATCTAATTAAGTCAAACATTGGTATAGCGACCAAATCAAGCAGACGTTTTACAAACACAAATAACCCCTACAAAATAAGCCCCACTTCTGTGAAGACAGTTTTCGTTTTCGTATTATACAAAGTCCTGTCACTGAGGGATCAGTTGTTTATTTGAGATACTTGTTAGCATACAGCAGGATTTGTACTGATAAATCTTTTTTAAACCGAGTATGCGGTATGCACTACTACCTCAAGCACTCTTGCCGATCTTTGATAACATTATTTGTGTTATATAAAACCTTATCTTTGATTTTCTATTTTTTTAAGTTACAATTTTTGAAAAGTGAGACACAGTAACTAATGCCGCACAGATATCATTTTTTCGGCTTAATAAACAGCTCTAAAACACACAGGACACACGGGATTAAGACGCACACAGTGCTGACTCTGAACAAGTTTTTATACATCGCTTTATACATCGCATACATCACGTCAATAAAATGAAGCCATCGTATTCGCTGTTTATCTGATGTTTTTTTTTTCGTCTACGTGAATTGCTGCACATTCGAACAAAGTCTCAGAATAGCATTTTCAGGGCTTTTATTTTGTAGTCCATAATGCACTTATGAGCAGACAGTGAAAGAACGAACCCTAATGTTGGCTCCTGTGACTAATAGCCAGTAAACCTTATTCTTATTTTGGAACAGTCTTATATTTGTCGAGTTTATGTCATTCTACAAGACCTGGTAATTGGCGGCCACTTCTCCAATAAACTTAATGTAAGATTTCTAACACTTATTTATTTAAACAAGTAAAGATATATCGTCAAGAGCAGCGTTTTTCTCTCAGATCAAATCAAACCAAAATTTGTTTATTTAGTCGTGTATACAAAAGATGCGTACATAATAATCTGACCAAAAGCCTAGGTGGCTAGTAGCTGGTCCAATACAGAAAATACATAAATATTAGCAACGCACATGGTTAGCCATGAAAATAATTGATTTTGCAAATTTAACGATGTACAATCTGCGTATGACAGGTGATTACAATTCAGTAAACAAGAAACAGCGTTTGAAAAAAAAAAGGTTGAAGTTACGCATAATTTTTATTTCTAGAGGCGAAGTGTTCCATGTTTGAGCTCCGAACAATTATAACAGTAGTTCGCAATAGACATTGTTGCAGGAGAAATATTGCAGGGATTGAAGAGTTGATATTACATTAGCGTGTTCTTTTTCGCTCATCAGGCCCCGCCTAGTATTCAATCATGTTATTTTATAGCCAGTACTGACTGTGGCTTCGTATTTCTATTTTCATGATTTCTTCAACACGAGCCTCGCCATTGAACACTACATGGCTCAATAGTTAAGCGAGCTTGCAGTGATGAACTTGTGATACTGGCGAAGATCGCTAAAACTCTACTGGCCCACAGCCAGTGAGCTCCAATCAATGCTCAGTCGAGGGTAATCAAGAGGCACGGATATAGTACAGCAAGATAAAAATTAGTGCACTTTGGCCAACGAAGCGTTGCTCAAGTAATTGCGGGAGCCTCCTTCGTAGCCTCCACCCCACTTACAACCATTCGTTACACTCGCTTCCTCTATAAATTGAGAGAGAGAGAGAGGACGGACCGTGCTTAGCAGACAAAAGCATCTGTTGATTGATTGATATGTGGGGTTTAACGTCCCAAAACCACCACATGATTATGAGAGATGCCGTAGTGGAGGGCACGACCTACTGTATTGTACTGACCTGCCCAGCGAGCGAAGCGCCAGCACGCCCTTTCTCGTACTGGAGCCTCCCGCTATGCGCTCTGTGACGCTACAACTTACCCCATCCGCACCGTTTGTTGATGGCCAAAACATAGGCCGCCACGCTTTTTTTTCTTGGTCGTTTGCTCGGGCGACACTGGGAGAAAAGCAGCAATGTTTACGCGTGCATACAATTTGGACGATTGAAAAAAAAACGAATAAAAGCCTCTTTTTGAATAAACTTATAGGTATAATGACGATCTTTTGCCACCGTCTCCTCGTGCTGAGCTGCCACAGAAGCGTGCAGGTAGGTGCAGTTTGTACACCAGCAAAGCGAGATTTCTCGGTGCAAATTAGCCATCACGATGGTGGTGTGCTGCATGCATTTCTGCGAATCAAGGCAAGGGAAGCCTCCTGATGTGACTTTTCATAAGTTTCCAGTGACCGAGGTTGGTGAAAAATGGATCAAGGTGATTTCTAGAAAGGGTAAGTCTGCTCAATTAGGCGTTGTCTTGCACGCTGAAAATATAATGGGTTGTAAATGACTGACTACCTGTCTTTAATAGAGTGAGTTGCTGGGCTGGTTGGTGGTGCATGACAGACGGAGACGCATATTAGTGCAAAAAAATAAATAAACCAACAACCTCAAGAAAGTAAATGACAACGTGCTATAATCACAACTTTTTATTAGCAAAAAAAAAGAAAAGATGACAACAGTGCACATAAGGAAGCCATGCCACTACATGTGGTTATGCAACTAGGTTTTCAAACACGCCCATTGTGGGAAGAAGCAGCTTCTTCGAGATTGCTTTGGTAGTTTAATTACATTACCAAAAAGAGCAGACATTGTTGCATAAGTGAATATTTATCCTCTGTTGCTTATTTAGTTCGACCTTTAACTTTAATTTATGTGCTACCGCGTCTGATATAAACGTGTTAGTTTACCCGTCTACGCGCATGCATGACAAAAGAACATATACGTGAAAACTTTTCTCCTAATGAAAGGTTGTGAGTAGCGTGTGTCCTTGTCTTGTTTCTTGGGGTAATCCGTTTTATTTAGTGCTAATGTATCTCAGCCGGTTACGTGTGTCACATGTTTAACAAGGTGAAGTCATAAGCTCACTTCATAACTGTGTTTTATTAACTTCGCCACTATTGTATAAACTTCTAATTGCATGATATACTCCTTAGAAAAGAAGAAGAAATTTTGTATTTTAATCACAATATTTCACTGAAAGTTCAACTTCTTCCTTTCAAGGTGCTGGCAATGAAGTTTGGCTCCCAAATCACAGGTCGAAGGTGGGCAGTGTGCACTTTAGCTCCAACCGACTATAAGCCGGGACTAAAGATAAAAAGACTGAAAGCGGATGCTGTGCCGTCAGTGTTTCCACACTACCCAAAGTACATGGTGCCGCCCGTGGCAAAAGTCCGCCGCACCTTGAAACGTTCAAATGGTCAGGAACATGAACACTGCCCAAAGAAAATAAGTGACTAACAATGTCTAATGCTTGACGTCTCCCGACGGCTCTTGCATACAAATTGGACCAATGAAAACGAATTCCAAGGAAAGGCGTATAACAGAACGCAATTCTTTAAGGCAGGAAGAAAACAGGTTCAGTCCGGCGAAGCAGAGCTTGACATCGAGCGACATGTCATTAGTACCATCCGCAAATACAACTGCGGGACGATTCTACGACTTTATGCACCCTTTATCGAATTTGAACGCACAGAACCACCTGAAACTGCACCTGGCGACAAAGTAAAAAAAAGACCAATGCTCCTTGACCACGCAAACAACTATAACCAGCCAAAAGATGCGCCGTGTGAGAATTTCCGCCAAATCATTGCGCCGGAAAGGCCAAACTATGGCAAGGAATAATGCTGAATTAAAAGCGCAAATAGCCAAGCTGAACCGTGAAGTTGCAGAGGTTAATCTTCTCTCCAAAAGAGCAAACGTTGCAGTCTTGCAGGTGAAGTTGTTTGCTGTTGGTGCTGTTTCGTTTCAAAACAGTTGCTGAGTGTTTTTATTGATTATTCATGTACCTGCGATCTACAATTGCCATTTGATACGAAGGTATTTATGCGCGAAATTGTCTGTATTGGGTTGTTTTCTATGTGCGCTGGATGCCGCGGCCACTGTCAAATGTCATAGTCCTTGCCCTTCCTTGTCCAGACAGTAAATTCAATCCAGCTGAGTGTGCGACAAGTCTACCAATGTATAAACGTACAGCCGGTATCATGAGTTAAATAAACATTTGGTTGGCCAGCACTTTTTACAACCTGTCTCTGTCATCAATATTTCTTGTTTTGCACGCTGATACATGCGTTTGCATCTGATTTGCGGTCCTGTTTGAAAAATAATGCGCTGAATTGTCAACTAAAATGCAAAAAAAGATTCTCAAAGTCTCATAAAATAAAAGGATGCAAGATACCCGCCATATTTACTAAATGCGTGATAAAATTCTTCTCGAATCGGCGGTAACCCATGCATAGTAGGTCGTGGTGGAGGGCTCCGAAAATTTCCACCACCTGAGGATTTTTAACGTGCACCCAAATCGGAGCACACGTGCCTACAACGTTTCCGCCTACATCAGAAATGCAGCCGCCGTAGCCGGAATTTGATCCCGCAACCTGCGGGTCAGCACCCGAGAACCTTAGCCATTAGACCACCTCGGCGAGGCAAGCCTTTTCTTCCGGCACGCCCATAGCTCCCAGAGGGGCATTTGAGGAGTTCGTGCCTAGGTGGGGTTGTGCTGAACAGAACAAAGGAGAGGATCTGCTTGTGCTGGAAGGACGGGGACCTCTGTCAAAAACAGACTTTGTTCCACGAATGCTCTCACCGCACGTATCCTTCGAGAACGTCGTCTTTGTAGGAAATAAAGCGCATGCCCTGTCATTTTGTTCCTAATTCTAAGGCCGCCTTTCGATCTTTAAAAGGCGCTTATCCATACCTCCTCGTGGGAGGCAGACATTAGCGCATTTTTGCTCTTCCGTATTCACCACTACGTACTATTAGGAACCTAATCGAAGTCCCGCACCTAAATAAGTATGTTAGGCACGATAACGCAAAGCTTCTCTTGCCCCGACACTCCCGACATTGTAAGGGCTCCAGAATTTTTTACAATTTTATTCATGTTAAGAACCATCGTGTTTTAAATCTTACGCTAAGAGTGAATTCAATTTTGTCATATGTTTCTTCTCGCTTCCTGAAACGTGCAAAGACCCTGCATGCATGCTTTCGTTTGCGGCTGCGATCCAAAGAAGCCGAATGATGCGTCAAATGCAGCTTTCGAGATTTTGTTTCAGATCTCTTCATTCAATATTAATGAAAGCTTGAAAAGCAAAATCACGCAGAGTTCTAAATACATGTGTTTACACTTTAACTGAGAACTCACTTGAATCCACAAAGAGCAGATGCATCGCGGTTACAAAACAAAACAAGATGGTGGACTCTCATGAGCTTTGCCGCTTATTTTAGGCTTCGAAGTTCGGTACAGGTTGTTAAAAATGTTCGCTCAAGTTTTATGTATCGGTGTACTTTGGTTTCTGAAGAGTGTTACTCGGCCCAAGTGAGACGTCTGAAGCTTTTGGTTAAAAACATATCTTGTCTGTGTAGCTTGCTTGTCACACACAGAAGCAACATTCAATGGGCATTAGGAAGCACTTACAGCAGATGTTAAGTCCTGTTTCGTAGGGCTGCATGCTCATGTCATCCAGAGAAAAGCCAAGAAAAGGACTACAATATACATAATGCAAAATGCTCTGTTAAGAGGTCATGCGAGTTCAGGTTCGAAAGAATGGGCGCGCAACTCCAAGATCTAATCAGCTTTGTAAAAATGCTACCAGACCTAACGAGCCGACGCCTTTCTCAAAAGACTTCAGGGGCAGCATTTTTTAAACTGGAAAAAAATTTGAAGGCACATAACCCTAACAATGTTATATCCAGTGAATTACCCACCCAGATTCTACAGTGGCGGCAAAGACACTGATGAAAGTTTGGACGCGAATACACGCGAACAGCTAAAAGATGGTAGTCTCTAAAATTTAGCAAAACTTTGCTGCTTGTTTATTTTTGCGACATGTACGGGGCGTTAGTTTTAACGATGGGTTTGCTCACTGTCGTGTTCCAGAAAAGTGGAACACTAATAAAAAATGTCAAAAATCTAATATTCACTCTTCAGCATACTAATAAAGAATTGTCAAATATCTAATAATCGTTCTTCAATATTGACAGCAGTTTTCTGTCGTCGGAACATATGATTTGAGCCGTTTGAAACATTGTTCTTTAAAAGTAAATAGCTGCAAATTGTTTTTATGCTCTCCAAAACACATTATTCAACAGGCTAGTCGTGTACTCTTCACAGGTACACTTACAGCTCTGCCGGTGTTTTATTTTAAATCACCTTTCTTATATATTAGCTGCTGAGCATATTGAACTTAACGGAGACTGAAAATGCGTAGGGACATCAGTGCAGTAGTAAGAATGGATCGAATCACATTAACAGAAGTCTTTGTTTGTATCGAATGGGGCCAGGCAGTATTAAGACAGTGTCCTAGAAGGAATGTATGAAGAGTGGAGCTGTTCAATCTTCAGCCTGCTCGGGCGAGTACACGCCAATAGATCAGGGAGGGCCCCGAAACCGAGTATAGCAGGTGCGAGTAAAAGCGAAGACATAAAAGGGACAGAAAGAAAATTTGAAGGTTAAATAGGGCGAACAAAATAAAATTTATTGGTGAAGCGAAACTCGGGTACCCATGGTCTGAACGCCACCGTTGTAACCACATGTATATGAAATAAAGCAAAGTTTTTTGCACTATACCTTTATTTTTAGATATGTATATGAAAGCATGGCACCGGAACAAATATTCATCACAACCATATGGTTCCCTTGATAGAACGAGAAAGAGAAAAAGAAACAAGATATAAGTATAACGGAAGACCGAAGAAATAGAAAAGGAAAAAGAGAGATAGAAAGAGAGACCTAAAAATAGAAATAATGAGAGACAAACAATAGCATTGCAAAGCGATAGTATGATAAGGAAGTGGGAAACAGAATAGGGAACAAAGAAGGAAAATAGAAGGATCGAGTGGGAAGCAAAACCGAGCCCAGTGTACTATACAGCACACAAGTTGGATGGACAAAAGGAAGTGAGGTTGTGTAAACGCGATTGGAGTACGAGCTCACTCATTCTACTGTTTCCGCAGTCTTCGCACCATCATTGCGTAGCTCCACGTATCATTCCCGATGCGAGATACATGAGCTTGTTTTTATCCCTATAGGAGTCCAACATATTGTGATGTATTGGTCACATAGCGATACCGTGAGGGACATGTATTCTTCACATTTTGTTTTGTCAGAAGCTAGCGGAAGTCTTTGTAAGAGGGAAAAGACGACCTCTTTCTGCTAATTTAACTAAAGACGCACCACCCTTCTACGTCACTGAGATGAAGACAAAGGGTTCCTCTTATACGCAGAATGGAACATGCCCTAAAGCACCCGTTGCCGCTGATCTCAGAATAGCGGGGCGGGTATTGTCAGGCTCTGCCGTTGAAACTGCTTGTCTTGGAAGAGTCGTTGAGTATTGTTCTCCCAATTTACTTTTTGCGCCTGGCAATTTCACTATAGCGCCGCCCCGGCCCCTACACCCTCCGCAGCTGCTGCTTATCGGCTGTGGATGCCACCTTGAAGTACACTTTCAATGCTCCGCATGCTTTCACTTCTAAAAGTGGAGGCACTTTAGAAAGCAGTTCCGAAAGCGACTGCGGCAAAGTTGCTTGAAAATGTTTATCATCTTGCTCGCGCTTTCAGCAGCTTGTCCTACGTGGCAGGGTATGTTCGTAATAAATTTCCAGGCTTTTAGTGAAAACAAGCTCATTTGTAGGGGTAATTGCGAAGCGTATAGAGGGATATGCTTTATTTTCAAGCTTCAACCCGCTTGAACATTATTGACAATATTTTACTGTACCTATTGAAGGTAGACCGTCATATTGTAACAAACAGTACAAGGTAAGTGAATACGAGAATAAAAAACACTGTCAGACGGTAGCATTTATCTGGAACCACGTAACGCTTACTCAACCGGAAATCAACAATTTATATTAGATTACGAGAGGTTGCATAAATTCAAAGTTCAACTTACAATATTTACTTTCTTCAACCTCATTTTCTTTCCATCAGCGAGCTCTCAGAACCAGGAGATATGAACAGGAGTTAGGGACGTGTTTATTAAGCCAGTTGCTGGCTGTTATTTTATTTCGGCACGAAGTACAGCCTGTGACACGATAGAGCTCAATTTTTTAAGTCCTTATATAGAGCCCCTAAATTTTTCCTTTTTGTCATCTTCTATACGCGCGATTGTTTTATTCCTGTTGCAGAGTTGTGAGATTGTGACATTGAAACCTTTCAAATACTGTCTGGTTCGCAGATTGTTTGAAAATATGGTTTAGTGACGTGTATTTAGGCAGGTGCTTGGTGCAGCTTATTCGTGTTGTACCTCCCTGCAGAGTTTTATGCAGCGGCGATCCTCAGTCTCTGCGAGCAATTGATAAACGAATATTTTACATTGAATATGGTGCTTGCAATGCAGACAGATAGTGCTTCTCAATGTGTAATACCATGAAGGTCCGAACAGTGCGATCTATTTGAAAGCATTCGTACTTATCGTAGTCACGTAGTCAAGCGAATCATCTAGTCGATGCCGTATTGGTCCCGGCCGGAGCAATCGAATTTGTATACAGGCAAGAAGCTAGAGGTTCGTGTACTGTGTAACATCAGTGGGCCAAAAGTAATCACACAAAGTTCCAACACAATTTGACAGCCACATAGTCTGATGTGAATATACAGTTTCCATTTGTACATTACAAGCAGCGGCGGTGGCACCGCTGCCTCCTAGTCGCTGGGCATCCACAAACATTTGCTTAACTGCAGACAGACAAAACCTGCCTACTGCCGGAATTGAGCTGTGTAGTCAACAGGTGACTGCTTCGCGCTCCGACGTCCATATGTAGGAACGTCATATATTTTTAGAATGCAGCGTTGCCCGATCGAAATACGAGTCAATGCAATATACATGAAGCCGCTTACGTGCTATACATCCACCCAGTTACAGTTATACCCTGCGGAGAATATACAAGGATAGAGCGTGATAGCTCACGCTGATATCTATGTGTTCTAATAAACAAACACACACACACACACACACACACACACACACACACACACACACACACACACGCTCTGTGTTACAGAGTGCATGTGTTGTGAATTCCATGTCTGCTTAATCACACCTGAACCTCCTCGTTTAAAAATCATTGGAGCGAGAAAGTTAACTAAGTCTCCTACTACGGCTGCCCCGAGCCTCACTGAAGTTTTGGCGTCAGCTAGACGACAACCACAAGAACGAAGTCGCAGACAGAGGTGAGCTTTGAGAACAAAATCAAGGTTTTCTGACCTATTTTTGGACTCGTCCAGGCTCCTTCACCAATAAAAATAGGATATTAGGTAAAGGCGTCCCGGACCTTCACCAATAGACACCGAGCTCCCCTACTAATAGGCATAGTTAAAGCAACGTATTTTGTCCATGGAAGAAACAAGCACTCACAACGCCTAATGCATCAGACAAAAGATTATTGTTCACAACATGGCTGAACATAGCCACTGACGTGGCCGGTGGTCACGGCCGCATGATAGTACTTATTCACGACTAGACCAAATGTTTCATGGGACCCCGAAGTAGGTCTAAAAATAGAGACTGCTTCATGTCCTGACGTATGAACAGATAAACAAACATTCATTCTGTGCTGGCGCAAGAGATTTTTGCGAGCCAACTGTAACCGATTCAGAGTAAGGAAGAAAGAAAGAAAGAAAGAAAGAAAGAAAGAAAGAAAGAAAGAAAGAAAGAAAGAAAGAAGAAAGAAAGAAAGAAGCTCACAAATATTCCGTCACCACTTCTTTACAGAACTTGAGATTGTCAACATAATTTTGAACGCTCCACTCAAACATCTCTGACTCAACTGTATTCATTTTGGGACTGCTTCTTTAACCGCAAAAAATGGAAGCGCCACTCGTACGATAATAAAACAGTGCTTAAGTGTACCTGATGAGCAGAGGTTTGTATCCCCTTTGCGTGTATTTGTTTAAAATGAATAGGGTATCTTGGATCTCGGTCTTGAGCTACAGTCGATGTTATATGCCATAGCGAAGTTTTCGATACACTTGAAATGCCTTGGAACTTCTCAATGCATATCACGAAAAGAGCCGCGTGTAGTTGGCCTTGCTACGGCAGAAGATGTTTAATAAATGCAGTCAAAGATGTCTGAGAAAGACTGATTGCTGCCTGATGTGCAACCACCGTTGCGAAAAAAAAAATAAACGAAGAGTGCGCTTGTGTGTAACAAATACTTATAAAAAATGTGGCTTATCGTACTCACACATTGGACGTTCTTTTGATCGCCGTCACATTTCTGCCGTTTTTCCAACGTTCACTGTCCATTTCCCCTTGGTATGTGTTCTAATATGTGATCTGGTTCCTCTACACAGCTTCTGAGATACGCAGTGGAAAGTTGGAAACAAAACGCAGAGGCCGAGGGCGTCACTGTGACAACGACAGAAGAAGCGCTACTCTGGTTAAAGCATACTGACGTAAAAGAACTGTTCCTCGTTTTCCTGTCAGACTATTCGAAAAATCTTTTTCATAGCATTGCCCACCAATGGATCGTGATTACAGCACCTACTAAACTCCCAGAATCACCCAGGAATATGTCGCTATATATAGGTCGGTTTGTATCAACCACTTCGTTATGCATGAGGTTCAGTTCCCGTGGGAGCACTATTGATAGCAATAGTTAGCATAACAAACGTGGAAAGAAGTCGAAATAGTGTAAAAAAGCTTGCGTCTGCACTGTTTCGACGGTGCACTCAGTGACGTGGGCCACGTGATAATCAAACGTCCTTCCCCTCAACTAGTCAATGTCTTGTCTCGCGCCAAGTGATGCTTATGAAGCTCAGGAGTAATCAAATTCAAGAAAATTAGGACCCGAGCTAACTGTCTAGACTGGTACTTACCAGTTTTGGAGAATCGCTACAATGCTGTATGAAGCTTATGCAGTTTCCCTCAACTTGTTTTTGAAGTGAGATAAAGGGTCCAAATTATTGCGAGGAATGCCTGAAACTAAACTATGCGATGATTGATCGATTGGTCACAAGAATAAAAAGACACGATGCAGTGACATTCTCGCACTAGCACTTTCAAGATATTTTGCGAGCCTTAATAATGTATGGGTGTTCGCAAGTGTACTGGCATAAACACTATTGGCAGGTACGCTGATGTCTCCCATGCAAATAACACTTATGGAGTTAACATATATTCATAAAAGGAACTGCCTCTGAACAACGCAACCTATTACTGTATATAAGCATCTTACAATTGTGAGTTATGGCCAAGACGTTTGACCACCTGGTGTTCATTAACGCGCTTCCTTACTCAACCGCGGACATGTTCTAGCTCTTCTCTCTCGTCGTGATGCAGCGAAACACAACAACAGCAACAAAAAAACGTGGTGTTAGAATACGACGGCCTATGAGAACAATTCCTGATTCAACTGAAACAAAAACTTAAATATTTGTCGCTTTCCCGCATACGAGCATTATAGATGCTGCCCTTGTCATTCGTCTGAGACCCGAAATAACCAAAAAAAGAGGTCGGAAACCATGGACGAGCGAATGATAAGAAAGCATGTTCTGTATGCACGCCACTGGATCCGCAACAGCGGGCATCGAAACTTTCTTGCCGCGACGTCATCATGGCTTTCCGAATGGTGGCGCCACCCAGACTTCTCTGGGATAATGGACCCATTTTTCTGCAATTTTCGGGTAGTGAACGACCCACAGGTAATCGCAATTATATGGAGCCCTTCTCAATGGTATTTTTCACAGCCTTAGTCGGTTTCAAGTGGTATATAATTCAACCACCGAAATCAGAGACTACCAATATACCGTCATAAGGGTCGTCCTTAATGTGCCATTGCTTAAGCCATCACGTATAAATTTTCTGCTGGGGATGTATGTTGCTTTTGTACTTTTGCATAAGTGGACACAATTGTATCAAGATCCAATTTGTGGGTTTATTCCAAAAATACTGAAACTTTAATGCCTGAGTGGCTTCTCCGGTCGTATCGTAGGAGGGCCCAAGGTGCACCGCGCTTACACGTATATTTCGTTCACGCATACGTGACACAATGTTCGATGACACGGGGCTTCCCTCGTGTGCGTTATATCAAATACCAGATCTCTAGACGCACGGCAGAGAAAAGTAAATGTTATTTGGAGTTGTCATCTTCCTTTAAATTCAGTTGTCCACATTTAACCGAATATCTGACCATTATAGGCGTTTATTTGTGAGCTGTAGTGGTGTTTTTTTGTTTTGAATGAGGGCAAGCAGCATCTTTTGTGCGAAGGTTACAACGACGCACTAGACGAATACATTGTGTTTGCTCGCAATGCAATTTTCTACAAAAGAAAAAAGTCCTCCGACATCTCAACCTCACGAGGTCGAGTTGGAGTAATCAAAGTAAGCTCGACCGAATCCAGGAAGACTTTCAAAAAATGCCAAATATATATATATATATATATATATATATATATATATATATATATATATATATATATATATATAAAGTGTAGTGCAGTAAAGAAGAGTGTGCGTTTGGCGTGGTCTTTTTGCTGTGGCAGAGTACGAGCGTGGAAGCTTGGTTGTGCTGTTTTCTTTTTCTCTCATTAGACCCAACACTTCGAATACAATACCTATAAATTTGCTGGCAGAATATTGTTTATTTTCACCCGCTTTTATGCACATATGCCTTCAGTCCAACAGCCTGTAGAAAGCTTTATTTACGATCTCATAAAGCCAATAAATAAATGAGTTGCATCAAAGAAAAATGTATTTATTTACCTTTTTTCAACATACAGCAACGCCGAAGGGCTAACGCAGGAGTTGGCCCTAAAATACATAAAAGCTATAAAAATAGGCAAGTGCAATTCATAAAAGAGCATAACATGGGCTTAGCATGTGTGAGTGTGTGTACCAGTGTGTGTGTGTCTGTGTGGACTATTTTGTGTGGACTATCGCCACCTTAACAACATCCCCAAGAAAGACGCATACCCTCTGCCCCGCATTGATGACACCCTTGATTGCCTCCATGGTGCCGCCTACTTTTCTTCCATAGATCTTCGTTCTGGTTATTGGCAGATTGCCGTGGACCCCATGGACCGAGAGAAGACGGCTTTTGTAACACCCGATGGCCTCTACCAATTCAAAGTCATGCCTTTCGGCTTATGTAATGCCCCCGCCACATTTGAACGAATGATGGACTCCCTGCTCCATGGATTCAAGTGGTCTACGTGTCTTTGTTATCTGGATGACGTGATTGTGTTTGCTCCCACTTTTGAAGTGCACCTTGAGAGACTGTCAAAAATTCTTGATATATTCCGTCTCGCCGGCCTTCAGCTGAATTCGTCCAAGTGCCGGTTTGGTCGCCGTCGCATTACAATACTTGGACATATTGTTGACGCTTACGGTGTACAGCCTGACCCAGAAAAAGTTCGAGCTGTGAAGGACTTTCATGTGCCGAAAACCGCCAAAGATGTCCGCAGCTTTGTGGGGCTCTGCTCCTATTTTCGGCGGTTCATCAAGGACTTCGCGGAAATCGCTCGGCCCCTAACAGATTTACTCAAACCGGATGAGACGTTTACCTGGGGTCCCTCGCAAGCAGCAGCATTTTCCGACCTGACCACTTGGCTCACTTCTTCTCCTGTGCTGGCTCACTTCGATCCTACGGCACCGACGGAAGTGCGCACCGATGCCAGTGGTTACGGAATAGGCGCTGTGTTGGCTCAGCGACAACGTGGGCAGCATCGCGTGATAGCTTATGCCAGCAGGCTGCTGTCCACCTCGGAGCGTAATTATTCCATCACAGAGCGCGAATGCCTAACGCTGGTGTGGGCAGTCGCGAAATTTCGCCCTTACTTATACGGCCGACCATTTATAGTTCTTACCGACCACCACGCTCTCTGCTGGCTCGCCTCCCTCAAAGATCCCACAGGTCGTCTCGCCCGCTGGGCACTCCGCCTCCAGGAGTATTCTTACACCGTAGTGTACAAATCAGGAAAACTGCACAAAGATGTGGATTGTCTGTCACGCTACCCTGTGGCCGACTGCGATCCTACGAGCACTGATTCTGTGGGCTGCGTCCTTTCCATCTCCCATCTGCTTCATCTCGGGGACGAGCAGCGTCGCGATCCGGATATCAGCCGCCTAATACAACAGCTCGAATCTTCACCGCAAGACGCTTCCGTTCGCATGTTTACCTTAAAGGACCACACCTTATATCGGCGTAATTTATCGCCCCATGGTCACGACCTACTTCTCGTCATACCAAAGTACCTGCGTTCTACAGTCCTACGCGAGCTCCATGACGCGCCAACCGCGGGTCACCTTGGTGTCTCTCACACATATGACCGTGTGCGCCGCCGCTTCTACTGGCCTGGCCTTTCACGTTCTGTACGTCGCTATGTCAACGCTTGTGAAATTTGCCAGCGTCGCAAAAAGCTGTCGAGACTACCTTCCGGATATCTTCAGCCCATCGACATTCCATCGGAGCCATTCTTCCGTGTTGGTTTGGACCTTCTCGTTCCCTTCCCAACATCCGCCTCCGGAAACAAGTGGGTTGCGGTGGCTACGGATTACGCGACCCGTTATGCAGTTACGCGAGCCATGCCAACAAGCTGCGCTACAGACGTCACTGATTTTCTACTACGCGATCTCATTTTAGTGTATGGAGCCCCTCGTCAACTGCTGACAGACCGAGGCCGTACGTTCCTTTCGAAAGTGGTTGACGATATCCTGCGTTCCTGCTCTACCCAACATAAGCTCACGACATCGTACCACCCCCAGACAAATGGGCTTACAGAACGTTTAAACCGCACCTTGACAGACATGCTATCAAAATACGTCTCGGCCGACCATCGTGATTGGGACCTTGCACTACCCTACGTGACGTTCACATACAATTCCTCCCGGCATGACACTGCGGGGTACTCGCCATTTTACCTTCTGTTTGGACGCGAACCAACATTGCCGTTGGATACCTTCCTGCCAGCCGCTGCGCAGTATACTTCTGAATATGCACGCGACGCTATTACCCGAGCTGACCATGCTCGTCAGCTTGCCCGCAGCAGGTTAATGGCGTCCCAAGACTCGCAGAAGCATCGTTACGACGAGCGGCATCGCGACGAACACTTTCCAACAGGCTCCCTCGTTCTTCTTTGGTCCCCTACGCGACATGCAGGCCTGTCAGAAAAACTTCTCTCTCGTTTCACGGGCCCATACTGCGTGCTTAGACGAGTGACCGACACTACATATGAAATTGTCCCTGATAATCCATCAACCTCTTCCGCTCTGCTGTCAAGGGACATCGTCCACGTATCAAGGCTCAAGCGTTACCACACTGCTCCTGCTGTGGCCCCGTAAACTCGCCGGGTCGGCGCTTTTGCCACCGGGGGTCGTGTTACGTGATTTCGTCTGACTGAAAGAGGGCATAGTGGGGCATACCCAAGTAAGGTGCCTCAGACTGAGAGTAAAGAAGTGGACGTTGTCAGTGAGCTGCGTTGTGGCTGCCGACCGACAACTGTTATTTTCCACGTAACAATATATTGTTCTCTTTTATTGGTGACTCTACCGGTATTAGGCTCGAAGCAGTGCAGAAGTAGGCGAACGTCTTCAATTGTTAAGTCATCAAAACAACCACAGCATCCGGCTCTTGCTAGACTGTCAGCGTCCATTTTTTTTGAAATGAGGGTGGTGAGGTGCGACACTTGAATATCTGCTCTTTTTCAGATCATTATTGTTGGTTCAGCGAAAACGTTTTACCGCAAATAGTTTAAACGAGGGCTTTCATTTTTTTATGGTTGATTACGCTTTGGTTGTTCAAGAAAATATTTTGAGTTCGAACATTGATTGAAGGGTAGGTGGAATCAAAGCTGGAAATCATTGATTTCTGTCTTTTGCTTGTTAGTGCAGTTTATTTGAATACTAATAATTTGCGGAACATAGACGTTGTTAACTCTTCTCCGTGATTAACAGGCGTTAACTGACGAAAATAACAAGGTTAACATAACCAAAATAGTAGCTTACAAGTGCACAAATCGGTGCCTAAAAGTATGTGAATTGGTCGATGAGCAAACGTAAATAAAAATATTTTACGAGTACAACCGATGAAGTTACGACCATATTAGCGAGGTATAATACTGCGTATAAGTGACATAAATTCAAGCGGCCCAGAAGAGCTCCCCGACACCTAAAGGAGCTCATGCACTGTAGTGGACGCAGAAGGCACTTCACGTACACAATTTCCTGCTAGGAGGCACAGAGCGATAAAATAAAGACGGTCACACGTGGCTAACCCACAGAATTCTGTAGGCCTACTCATTTAACCTTGAATTGGGTACTTCGAAACGCTCGTTAGTCTTCGACGCAGCGCAGATTTCCCATAGATGTGTGTTCTCACGGCCTAAATAGGACTCTGCAGTTCTTTAAGACCCGAATACCTTCTAATAACTTTAATTGACTGACTTACTGACTGCTTGGGTAAAGCATTTTTTTGTTATTTTCTAGCTTCGTTGTGACGTGCATGGGCACTGCTGCGCCAGCGCACGCTTTTCTTCACTCCTTGCTCTATCACGGCCATTGCACACTGTTTGCTCCTAAACTCTTATTAGGCGCAGCCCAAGCTTTTATTGCTATAGTAACCAGTGACCTACCAGCTATTTTGTCTGCTAGCAGGCTAGCCTTCGAGAAGCTCCTGTCGATTCCAATCTTGCTGCTACTCTTTGAAGGGTAACTATTGCCTGGTACTTGCTTTATTACTTTCCCACATCCTAGACCCTTCGCGGCCTGCTGTGATTGTGAGAGACGAGCCATGTTTTCAAATGCAGAGGTATAGGGTAAAGAGAGAGGCCGTTGCTTCTAAGGTGAACATAGCTCTTTGAAGCTAAAGAACGCCAAGAATGGAACTAAGGCGCATGAGATGAGCTATAGTTATTATATAGTGAAAGTTTTTTATGTTGTGTAACTGAGTACTATAAATATCCACTACAAAGTGTTGCGTATTCAACTTTATTTAGTAGAAAAAAAGAAAGTAATGATGACAGAGAGAAACACAAAGAAAGAAGGCGAGAAAAAAGGAAAAAAGAATGAAATAATTGTGCTAGCCTAGGCAAGCGCACGCCAAGCTTCATTTGCTGTTATTTTCGCAACTAAGCAAGAGCTCCTGACTTTCCATTTTTTATCGATTGCAGTGTGAAGTAGCGCGATCTTGATGAAATTTGTTGTGTGTTTCAAGTGTGCTCATATTTATAGAAGATGTTTTCATCACACGACACGCTTACCATCAAGCAAAACAGCTCCCACAAAACTTGGCATAGTAACACTCCCAATTTATTAGCCGACACGGCCATGACATCATAGTTCCCACTAGTTGCTAAGCCTCCTCAAATTTTAACAGGGCATTCTCCCTTCTTCTAACTTCCCAGCACAGCGTCAGCCTACTTAATAACTAGCTAATCCTAATGTGTTTTGACCTGTTTCTTCCCTCAATTTTTCTTTTTTTGGGGGGCATGGACAATGAAATTTCTCAACTAGATATGGTTTGGACAAAAAAAAACGTATCTCATCCACGTTGCACAAAGAACACAAGCACTTTCAGCTCTTGACGCACCAGTCACATTTATTCTTTCTCGCTGCCTCGTTTTTCACGTGAAATATATATGCCACAAAACGCATAGTCCTATATACCAAACTTTGTCAACACCTTAACTTTTTCTCCGGATGCAGCACTCAATCATCATAGTCGACATTATAGGAGCTGTAGTTGTACACCTTCATTTGATAACTGAAGTCATCGGCACAAGTAATAGTAAACCAACTCACGAGAATATTGCAACAAAACATCCTCCAATCAAACCCGCCAGGTTAGGAGATTAGTAAAACGTCTATTACCTTCTCAAAAAAATTGTTTGCGTTTTCGAGGCTAAGCTCCTTAAAGCAAAGCAATTTCCGTCATCGTTTCTTGATGAGGATCATGGTGACGCTGATTATGAAAACAAGCTATTTCCAGGCCATTCGATGTCTTTCTGCTATCACGGCCCAGCACAGAGAAGGCTCCCACAATGCTACTTGATGAAGAAGATGATGATGACGACAATAATGATCACGTACAACGATGGCTCGTGCTGGTTATGGCGTCTCGGTATGCTCTACGATGCATTTCGTATGACGGGAAGCAAACAACAGCCAGCCGGACATGGTGCGCAGACCTCACTTTTGCCAACTACAGGCTAGACCTCACACCACAAAGTATTCATAATGAAAGCAAAACGAAATTCACAACCCCACACAACGTATCATTTATGATCGATAAACGTTGTATACAACTGCACAACGCATTCTCACTCCAAAATGTTGACTATTGGGAGAGTTAGTGCTTTAACATAGAAATCATCGTGAGGGCGCAACTATACACAACAAACAGGAAGAGACAGACGAATACAGGCGCCTGTCCTCATTTTTCTCTTCCTGTGTGTTGTGTATCGATGAGCTATCACAACGGTCTATTTGTCACTCATTTACATGCATGAGTGGTGAATCTCATGATTGATCTACGGTAACACCAAACAATGCAACTGCTTCGCCCTCTCATCATCATTCACTTCGTAGGTATACCATGACATTTATATAAGACATGCATTGTGCTTCTACACGGAAAATGTATAGGATTTGAATATTTGTGGATTTTCTTTACTTGCCCCTATTTTCCTGTATTCGTTCTTGTTCTTGTCTGGACCGCCCAGCACCCTCACCGCCCAAACCTTGTGAACGTATTTGTAGGATGTTGGCCCTTCCAATGTTCAAAATTACCTTATGTTGAAGTCTTTTGTTATGTGTCTTCATTATCAAAACACTTTCATTGAAATCGTGCACTGAACCTATTATCACAGGCCTCTTAATGCTTAGCACACAGTGAAATTCACGCAACTTTGCCTAATCAGAACGAATGCAATGGCATCTTGATCTCAAGCGAAGTGAAACAAAAGCTCTTCATTGAAAAGTCAAAAGCAAGTATTTTGCTTTACAAATTGTGGATGTCACTGCCTGGAAGAGAATGTGTTTTACTTGTTGAAGCTCCCACCTTTAAGAACTACCAGGATAAGACATGTGTAGCGTAGAATTCGCATATGAAAATGAGGAAGTGTAGAATTTTTATTGGCCGAGAGCGCTCTCGAACCTGAATAGTCAACTTGGTTAGTGCAATTTTAGCACCAACTGGGGCTGTAAAACAACGTGGGAGACTTGCGTTCTCACGCGGTGGCACCAAAGAAGCTACGCAGCCCGTAAATTGAATTTCATGTACGGCGAGTCAGCGCATTGCTGCTATTGTACACTCTAGGCATTCCTCCTCCTCCCTGGCATTCCCATTCTCCCGCCCACGTTCGAGGAAAGTTCGCTGTACGTACAGCGACCTAATAACGGAAAAGATAGTAAGAACATTCCACGCTGACATCATTAGCTCACCGCTTCTATTTTGTATAGCGGTGTTGCTTCGACGACGCATTTCGTGAAAGGCAACTGCGTGCATGCGGTCTGATAATATAATCGTATTGTTTTGAAGAAAAAAGTTGTCCCCGTATCTGCACGTTTCACTGCAAATGTCACCGAAAGACGATACTCTTGCATCTGCAGAGTGCGGACAAAACGTTTATTTGATGTTCTGCGCGAAAAAATTGGTGAGTTGTACTCTGGAGGCACTGCGTAAGAGTGTCTCGATCCACGCCGCGAAGGCTAACGAGCGCATCGAGGCACGTGAAACACGAGCACTATCTGGCAGTTATCTTCGAAAACGAAGGAAGGCACGCGCGCCTGTCTCGGAGGCGATAAGATGTAAACAGTGATGTAAAAGAACGCAAAGCGATGGGCAGGTGCAACCACCAGGCCGTTTTAGAAAAGCGTTGGAAACACTTGCCTTTTGAGCATAGCGTTGCATTGTCAGCGCATCGTGATAAACGCCACGGTCCTCAGAATTACCTATGTGTGCCTTCTCTACACTCTAAAAAAAGAGCGAGTAAAAAGGGTGTCTTTCTGTCCTACAACAATAATCGTCATCTATATTGCGTTCCATCCTTGCGTTATCGCCCAGCGCCCGGTACATTCCAGTCACAATCGACATGCCCATTATCAGGGTTACATTGCATTCTCGGAAGGAAAGTGGCCAGTGCCGAGTTTCCAAGAAAGGGAGCGCACGCAAGGCTGATGACGATTATTGTTGTGGGACAAAAACACACCTTTTTACTCTATATTTTTAGAGTGTAGTATAAATACACACAAACAGAATATTGACGTGTTGTTATTGTGCCCGACATATCCGCAATAATTTTTAATTAACAATCGCACAAGTATGAATGCTAAAACTTGAGCAATATTGGTCGGTGCTGCAGATGCGGTTGGCCGTTTGGGGTATCGTTACGGTGGACTAACAGACAAATGCACAGACAAAAAGACAGACAGACAGACAGACAGACAGGTAGGTAGGTAGGTAGGTAGGTAGGTAGGTAGGTAGGTAGGTAGGTAGGTAGGTAGGTAGGTAGGTAGGTAGGTAGGTAGGTAGGTAGGTAGGTAGGCAGACAGACGGACAAGCAGGCATGCAGGCAGGCAGGCAGACAGACAGACCTACCAAAATTTTTCCGTCGAAGTACCCCAAGAAAGAGTCTCTTAAAAAGTATGCAGCTTCAAGGTTTCCTGTTAAAATACTGCATGCTGCAGTGCTTGCGTGTGAGGGCTGTACAGGATGCAGTGGCTGGCTAACACCTTATGTGGCTACATTTATGCTTTGTGCAGCTTCCGTGTTGCACAAAATAGAATTCAACAAAAAAAGCTACGTAGTCATACGCTGAGCTCAAGAAGATGCCTGCCCTTATCATTAGTTTACGGACAGGCACTTTAAAGGTGCGCGTGAATTGATGCGCTGGCATGCAGCAGGGAAATGACAGCACGGGAGCTGTTCAAGGCGTTTCACATAGAAATGATGAGCACAGATTGCATGAGACAGCCCCGCCACGGTTGTCTAGTGGCTAAAGTACTCGGCTACTGACCCGCAGGTCGCGGGTTCGAGTCCCAGCTGCGGCGGCTGCATTTAAGATGGAGACGGAAATGTTGTAGGCCCGTGTGCTCAGATTTGGGTACACGTTAAAGAACCCCAGGTGGTCGAAATATCTGTAGCCCTCCATACGGCGTCTTTCATGATCATATCGTGGTTTTGGGACGTTAAACCCTACGTATCAATCAGATTGCATGAGACACACGTCAGTGGGTTTGTGGGAGTGTCACAAGCATGTGCTTTACCGCAATATTTAGTACATATTTCAATTAGGAGCTTTACGCTTAGTGCGCTGGCCCGCTTGTGGCAACGTTCTGTCTGTTTTTCCACCTATTCATTTTGTTTTAATTATTACAGTCCTTCTTATCAATCACAAACATCCAGCTAGAAGCACGGATAGAACATCGTTTGAAGAGCAATAATTTGTAGCAGCAAAATAAATTTCATTAGGTTGTTTTATATTAAGCCTGGTAAAACTTCAGCAAGAAAGACAGTAATGAAGAGGTAGAACCAGTTTTTCAATAAATTAAGCACAATAGGCCGTAATTGAAAGATATCCAAGCAAACCGTTTTTTATATCAACCTTTACTGCTTTGTTTTCATGGTCTATTGTAGCAAAGTTGGAAATAATCTTGAGATACACCGAGAAGTAATGTACATTCTACAATAATTATGGAAATGACTTGTATGCCTGTATCTAACAGACTTCTTCCCCAGCAACTTTCATTGCATTTCAATTAAGACAAGTACAATTTCAAAGTACTTTGGCCCAGCCCTGGTCCCTACTAATCAATCACTTGTTATCATAAACATTTTATTAGTCCGTCTCTGTCACTGTACTCTGTTGATCACGTACCATGTACTCCGTAGATCATGTACCAACCGTCTCAAACAAGAACTTCAGTACAGTTCATAATCTTGGGACTTTCGCATCTATTTCTCGAAACTGCAACTATTACGTACGTCAGTTACACTTTCTCGTGATTTATTATTGCTGATCGATTATTACTTTTTCTTTCAAAATAAATTTATAAAATAAGTTTAATATGGTACTTCTCATCTCCAAAATAATGCGACCGCCGTGAAAGAAACCTGCGTCCTGTCAGACGGTATGTGTCACTACTGAGCTTAAGTTGCACCTTGTTTCTTACATTATAGGTGTAACGCACTGTATACCTTAGGGCCAATAACAGTGAAATACATTGTTTCATACATTGCATGGGTGCTACAATCGAAGTACTGCGCAACTAAGATCTCATGTGCTAGGTGTTTTCGCGTTATCATACCACCGTTCCCTCCAGAAGACTCATCCGTGTAATGAAAGATGATGAGTGGGTGAATCTCCGGTGAATATTTAGGGTAACCGTGAACGTTTGGTACATTGTCCACTCGAGCATACGAATGAGTGATAACATGCGTGTGCAGTCGGCATAATGTTGTTTTCACTCTTCCTACTCGACGAGCCACAGCAGTCCATTAAACTTGTGTTATCAAACTTGTGTTATTGTATTTCGGCAACGCAATTTTGAAGGAAAGCAATGCGAAAGAAAACGATAACACTTCTCTGTATTTGAACTGTCACTTTTCTCAGAGTTCATTTCACCACAGTAATCAATTATGCTAGAAAAAAATTAATTGTAGCTTTTATCGACTACTCATGTACTGTAACACCTACAACCCTGATTAAAAAGAACCACTAGGTGGCTAATGCTCTTCTCGGTGGCCCCTATCACCACCGTTTCAATTGAATTGATTGATGGCAAGAAGCTTGCTTCGCAAGCGGCAGCATGCAGTCGCTTCTTCATACGCAAGAGTTTCTTTCAGCCAGACCAGATGGTAAAGAAATTTCGCGGCTCGCATCACTTCTCGTATATAACGTTCCAATTTATAGCTATCGCAATCATTGCATCGTCCGGGTGATGAAGTTGCCACACTTTCGGAGGATCACTTTACCTCTTTCTCAACTACTCATTCTCGTTCATTGTTTTAGCGTCAACGCTGCTCCTCGAATTCATGAATGTCGCGCGATTAGGTGCATTTGCTCAGGGTATTTTGCGGCAGTAGTGTGAATAGTCAAGTCTTTTTACCTTATTAGAACACGTTAGCTTCTCTTTGCAAACAACCGAGGGAAACACATCACCCTATTTCTGGATTGCATGCCTTAAGCGAAAATTATCGCGTTACAGGTTTTCTTCTTTTGATACTTTTTAGTCAGTGCGATCAGTATGTAACGACATAAAAAACTCACTTCGTCGCACTTACCTCATGCAGCATTCATTGGTGATATCATTATCAGTGATGAGTTGCACCAACGCTCGAGTCTATCACGTGATCCCTGGGCGCTCTGTCGCTCTCCCCACACTTATGCTTCGTACTCACAAATACGTCGTTTGTCGCTGTGTGTAGTTCGCTGATGCAACGCTCAGAAATATTGAGCGATGAAAACACGGTATAGATGCTGGCAGTTCCAGCTCTCTGGAATCGACATATTCATTCAATCTCTGTGCTTTGTCCTTCCAGTGCATCTGGCCGGTGTCTTGAACCACGCATCTTCAGGCCCTCATTTTTTTACGTATTCACAAGTACGTAGTTCATGCTCTCACTTACGCTTTCATTGTCAGCAGTGTTCATGCTTCTTGGACCTCGAACCTTATCAACAGCCTCTGATACCTTTTCCTTAAATGCGCTACTTTCAGTACAAATCATCAGAATGCGGAAAGTAATCAATCCTAATTGCCGTCCTTCATGTGACACCGTTTATCTTTCTAGTTAGTACTACGGACTGGCGTATGCTGTTCTTGATGTGTTGTTGCCGAGGATGATTACTTGTGCACTATTTTGACTGCTTTTGGAACAGCCATATTGTTCTCTGAAATATTCAAATGCTTTTTAGGACGGTTGATGGAGGAAAAAGATATCTGATTTTTGGGATAAAAGCGAAGTATTTATCATAACTTCATTCTTCAATCCTGGAATGAAACTTTCCATTTTGAGTTGCTCACTGTGCTTGTCATTTTTTAAATAGAAATGTGTATATATCCGAAATGTCAACACAGTTCCATTCGCTCCATATTCATTTGAAAAAATGTTTGTGTCGCCACTTACGTAGGCAACATAGCCAGCGCATGAAGGCCCGACGAACAGGAACATCCGAGCTCTGCTTTACGTGCTGCCTAAGAATCGCTTTCTTCACGCTTGATATTTATCGATTGATAGCTTTTACATTACGCTGGATGACAGCCTAAAAAAATTGCGAAAGGCATAGTCATTCACGTCTGCTGCAAAACAGCATTGTTTGGTATCTCAATAAGCGTGCTTAGAATGGCGCAATCCATGCATTTTCAAAAACGTGTTTATACTTTAAAAAACAAGCGTTTTATATTTTAATGTGGGCAATTCCCCAATGAACGAGTATAAATTTAACTGCAACCTTGCGTTTACCATTCGTAACTTGGTTAACTTCGGCCCCGCCGTGGTGGTGTAGTGCTTGTGGCAGTCGACTGCTAACCCGAATGCCGCGGCATAGAATCCCGGGTGCGGCGGCTGCATTTTCGATGAAGATGAAAATATTTGAGGAACATTCACTCAAACTTAGGAGTATCACGCAGAAACCCAGGTGTTCGCAATTTCTGGAGCCCTTCACTACGGCCTTTCTTGTAATCATATCGTGGTCTTGCGAGGTTAAACCTCCGATAATAATAAAAAGTTTGGGTTCGTATTTGCTTTCCTAACTTTATGAAACAAGCATAATTACGCACAATATAGACATATACAGCACGATAGAGTTTAGGAAGCTATGTCCATGATAAGCGTAACTGCGCAGTTCCACACCAACACAACATAATACGAGAGATGCGGTAGTGATAGGCTCCTGAAATTTCGAGCGCCTAGCGTTCATGTTTGGATAGTTCGACTAAACGAACGGAAAACATGCACAATAGTTAGACACAAGCGCGCTTACTCGAAAGGGCTGATCTAATAACTAAAAAAATATTAAAACAGGTAGGAGATTCCTCGCGCATGCGTCGCAAAGAGGGTGCAAAAAAAGCTCTCATACAGGTAACACAAGAAAATATTAAAAACACTTCATGTCTAGAAATACGTACTTATTTATCGTGCAGCATTATTGTCGCTTTGCTAACACAGCCACGTCCCCTCTTCCAGATGTGGCATGATTCTACTATATCGCGTGTCAGCTGATGCATATGTCAAAAAAATGGTTTCAGTTTCACGAAACGTGGGATGACAACCGCATTTTATGCAGTGAGCCGGAAGACCAAAGTAGCTTGACGCCTTTACACATGCCTGCTGTTCGCCAAGTCTGTCGTTCATCAACCTTCAGGACTGATCGACGCACACTTTGCGACCCGAAAAAAGTTTCGTAAGGACACCCCTCTTACGCATTTCCCGAACTTGTTTCGGCGTTCCACGAAGCAAGCTCTTCAATCGATGTGCTTATTTACGCATGGACACAGACTTGCTGATTAGTTTTTTTTCAGAAAATTTCACATCTATGCAATATCTACTGCCAACATGTTTCATGTTATGTGCCAACTTGGGCGTACACGGGGTAACAGCCATTTTCTAGTGGTTGTTTAAATTCAATTAGGCTTTCTGTTTATTTCCCCCGATTTCCCCGGCTAAAATTGTGCACAGTGAAAAAAACATTAATTGGACGAGGTGATCTCACTTATCAGTTTGCTCCATGAAAGGGCCATAACATGTTCGAGAGATGCGTAAAATGGTGGTCTGTATCGAACTCGATAACACTATCGACTGCAATAGTGTTAAAAGGGTAGTCTAAAACACCATTGACCATAAGAGCAGTATCACTACGCATGAAGCCAAGAAAGCATGCCTTGAAAAAAATAAAAGACCAAGTCAACCTTGTCCTTCGCTCTGACGCCATTTCTGTCAGCACGCAGAAACCAGCAGACCTTGAAGGCATCGTCGAAGGCGACCATCATCCGTTGAGTAATCATGAGCTTTGCGTGACAAGAGCAATATCCGAGCTGTGAGGAAATAATGAGACAGTGATGCTCATGAATTTGGACAACAAGTATAAGAACGTGAGCAAAGGCATAAGGGTAGCCTACATCGAACAGTTTGATAGCCACCAATGCTTTCATTCTCAGTGATTTTACGTAGCCTACTCCCGTGAACCGAACTCCTCAAGTAGCTTTCGACGTAAATACACGCCTTTATGTAAGCGACAACAGTTCAAAAGCCTGCTCGTGCAGCGCAAGAAGTGTGTTTGGTCGTCCTCAAGAATTCAGCAGACACCGATTGCAATACGTGACATCCTAACTCACAGAGCTGCCAGACCACTCCTTGAAAGCCCGTGCCCTGTTTCGACGCGAAAACGCGTAGCCGTGAAGAAACAAGTGGACCAAATGCTATATAACACCATCTGCCACTGAAGGGAACCATGAGTAACGTGCAAAGCAGCGCATATGTCTATTTAGGTTCCGTTCATTACGGGCACTTAGCCACATCCTAAAGCGTCCTTGAGCACACCACGATTTTACAGTAGTTTCTGTGATACTGTTATATGCCCTGAGTTCTTCTTCAGGACGTATAACGCAGCAAGCAAGATGTGACGCAGCACGCAGCTTGTCGATTAGTCCAAACCTGGTCTGAAGAAACAGTAATGAAGTCAACGTCACTGATTGCTGAGTTGACGTTAGTGGGCCTGGAAGGAAATTGGTGAAGATGCGCGAGCTTGTTTGCAAAAAAAAAAAAGAGTAGAGGCCTGTTAACTCGCTCTTTCAAATTAATTTCAAAGTGTGTTGTGCAGCGGCGCGCATTTGGTTTTTCTGTACACAATAACAAACCGCCACCTGCGTCCCGAGTTTCTGTTGGCTGCAACGAGCCTTGCGTGCGAGTGCTTCCTCCTGGATGACGTTCTCAACGGAAAGAAGACGCACGTTTGCAGGTGCGGAGGGGGGGCAGGAGGTCAATTTTTGGGTGGTCATGTATATGAAAAATGCTTCAGATTGGATTATAGCAGCACTAGAAAAGACGATGTCGAGAAGTATACTGGACTTCACGCACAAGTGCCAGCGGTTTTCTTGGCTCACGTGGCCATTATCCTTGCTTTCCAGCTCACTCTGCAGTATCTGAAAAGAAAGCTTCAACTGGACGCCATACTACTGCATTCAAGTAATTTTAACTGTTCACTGACTCAGGTATGAAGAAGTTGAGTTTTTGTAAGCCCTCTTGTGAGTTTTTTCCTGCAGTGGCAGGTGCATGTACGAACGTGAATGTTGGTTGTTATGAATTTTGCCATTACTCACTCTCCTCAAGTAATACGTTTATTCATGAGTGCAATTCGGTAATTGCAAATACTATGTTAACACCTTCAGCAGCATTTTATTGACTTAAACGTTACGAACTGTGGCATCACCGAAGAAAAGTCGCGCCTCGGCATCGATATATTGGGCGACATGGTCACTGAGGTCTTTTTGTTTTTATTTACTTCCACATGCTTGAATTATTGAAACGTTGCTTTCATGGCTGCTTAGGCGAGCAGTTTCTTTGAAGCAACTCCATTACAGAATGGCTACATTCTCAGTTTCTTCGTCCAAATCCTACGTGCAACGTATGGTTCAGGTGACAAACTGCAAGTTTTTTTTTTTCAACAACGCATGATCAGGTTGGGGGTCATTATTTTCAAAAAAGCCTAGGAGTGCATTATTCTGAATTGGCGCTATATTTACGCTACTTTTTGGACTAGTGAGGGTGCTCACAGCCATGATATATAAAGTCCTCCCATAAGCACGAAAGCATTACATAGACTCACCCTTATGAAACGATTGTTGATTTTCCATTGTCAGACTGTGATCGAATGATTGACTCTATTGTTCATCAATGGTTCCGCAATACTCATTCACTTGCTCCAATACTTCATCGACAATATTTTTGTTGAGCGTTTTGCAACTAAAATTTCATGGACTCACTTTTTATTGAAATACCATTGGGAAGTATTTTGTGTACAATATTTGTGTTGAGCACTTTGCAATGCAAGTTTTATTGCCTCATTTCTACAAAAAATCATGAATAAAATATTTGATAAACAATATTTTTGTCGAGAACTTTGCAATAAAAATTTGCTGCCTCATTTCTATAGAAAAACTGTGGGCGAAATATCTTGCAAACAATATTTCTGTTGAGCACTTAGCAATAAAAATTTTAATGTCTCATTTTTATAAAAAAACATGGACAATATATTTCATAATCAATATTTCTATTAACCACGACCTTAGTACTATAAGAAATAGCAGTAACCCAGATGACACCCCACCAGTAATGATAGAAGAAGTCAGAAAAGCTTTGGAGAGCATGCAAAGAGGCAAAGCTGCTGGTGAGTATCAGGTAACATCAGATCTGCTGAAAGATGAAGGACAGATTGAGTTAGAAAAACTAGCCACCCTGTTTACGAGGTGTCTTCTGACGGGAAGAGTACCAGAGTCTTTGAAGAATGCTAACATCATCTTAATACATAAGAAAGGAGATGACAAGGACTTCAAGAATTACAAGCCGATCAGCTTGCTCTCTGTAGTGTGCAAGCTATTTACAAAGGTAATTGCTAACAGAGTGAAGAAAACATTAGAATTCAATCAACCAAAGGAACAAGCAGGATTTCGAGCAGGCTACTCAACAATCAACCACATTTACACTATCAATCAGGTAATAGAGAAATACTCTGAATATAACCAACCACTATACATAGCCTTTATAGATTACGGGAAGGCGTTTGATTCAGTAAAAATATCAGCCGTCATGCAGACACTGCGGAATCAGAACGTCGATGAAGTATATATAAACACCCTTGAAGAAATCTACAGGGGATCAACTGCTACCATAGTGCTTCATAAAGAAAGCAACAGAATACCAATCAAGAAGAGTGTAAGGCAGGGGGACACAATCTCCCCAATGCTATTTACCGCGTGCTTACAGGAGGTTTTCAGATGTTTAGAAAGGGAACAGTTAGGGATAAGAGTTAATGGATAGTACCTTAGTAACCTGCGCTTCACCGATGACATTGCATTGCTGAGTAACTCAGGGGACGAATTGCAACTCATGATTACGGAGTTAGACAAAGAGAGCAGAAAGGTGGGTCTTAAAATGAATCTGCAGAAAACAAAAGTAATGTACAACCTCGAAAAAGAGCAGCGCTTCGAGAGAGGTAATAGTGCATTTCAAGTTGTGAAAGACCATGTCTACTTAAGGCAGGTAATAATCGCGGAGCCGAACCACGAGATTGAAATGACTAGAATAATAAGAATGGGGTGGAGCACATTCGGCAAGCACTCTCAAATTATGACAGGTAGGTTGCCACTATCCCTAAAGAAGAAGCTATATAACAGCTGTATCTTGCTGGTACTTAGCTACAGAGCAGAAACCTGGAGGCTTACAAAGAGGGTTCAGGTTAAATTGAGGACGACAGAGCGAGTAATGGAAAGAAAAATGGTAGGTGTAACCTTAAGGGACAAGAAGAAAGCAGAGTGGATTAGGGAACAAACGGTGGTTAAGGATATCATGGTTGAAACGAAGAAGAGGAAATGGACATGGGCCGGGCATGTAGCGCGTAGACAAGGTAACCGCTGGTCATTAAGGATAACTAACTGGATTCCCAAAGAGGGCAAGCGGGTTAGGGGGAGGCAGAAGATCAGGTGGGCAGATGAGATTAAGAAGTTTGCGGGTATAAATTGGCAGCAGCAAGCACAGGGCTTGGTTAACTGGCGGAACATGGGAGAGGCCTTTGTCCTGCAGTGGACGTAGTCAGACTGATGATGATGATTTCTCTTAAGCACTTTGAAATAGACTTTTTATTCTCTCATTTCTGTCAAAAAGCTATGAATGAAATATTTCGTACGAATATTTCGTAAGAAAAATTGATACGCACGCCACTCATGTTCCTCGGCGTGCACGCGTGAAGGAGGGAGAAAAAAAAAGAAAACAGAGGCGAGAACCGCGGAAGCTGAGAAGTTTCGCGTTCGCGGTGCGGCCGCTCTATAGTGCATGCGTGACAGTACTGAAACACTGGCCTATATTTTGAGGCTCGTGTTCTACAAAACAAATTGAACTGATGATTTTAGGAAAGCTCGACCAAAAAACCAACACACGTAAGGCAGTGGGACAGAAAAAGATCAAAATTGAAACTCGGTTGGTTGATGTTTGATAAGTGGTTGCGCAATTTGATGATAAACTTGAACCTAAAGTATACAGATGTTATGTGCAGAAGTCAGCAGGAGAGCGTATGCCACTGACATTTCCTCACTTTTTTGAACATTAAGTACAGTTCGCATATTCCAGTACGCATTTGTAACAGTGAACCATGACCGATACCACCAGTGTACTGCTGTGTACATAATGTACCAGCTGTAAAAATCCTTATTTTCTAAAAAGCAACTGCATGCAGTAACACTAAAAATTTTGAGGTTCATTCTGCACCATTTCTTTACCTCAATTACACGCGGACGTTCGGGAATAAGATGTGCAGAAGCATTATTTAATTGGAGAGAGACCTACCTGTTTGTCGCTAATTTCTGTACGTCGAAGACCTTCATCTTGGCACGCGTTTCGGCATTCACTTGAACAGCCGCATTATGCTGAATAAAGATAAAAGTAGCCACTCTCTATAAATAGGATATCTGTTAGACGGAAAATGAGTAAAGCCACTCTATATTCCGAAATAACGCACATAAATTTGAATTGCGCAAACAAGTTGTCGTCGAAATGCTAAAACGGCGCTGCGGTAGCCCAGCGAGCAGCTCGCGACAGTTTGCACATACGAAACGCAAAAGTTAGTGTAGGCAAGCTAACGTAACCATGAAACGTTTACGTGCGAAAGCGCATTGTCTTCAAAGATTTGAATATAGGCTGCTGTCACTGACACGCGTGGATCTCGTGACACCAACAAGCGAAATTTCTCGCTGCACATGCACGCATGAGAAACATACAAACGTGTCGACAGCCGAAAAGAGCCTCGAAGAAATGGTATCCGCGAATTTCGGTGAGCGAAACAACTGTGGTTCACGCGGAAGCACTAAAACGACGCACAAACACACGTTAATGGTTCTTGCGGAATGGCGCACTGCGAACCGAAGTTGGAAGCGAAAGCCCTTACCGTGGTTGTCTCGAGTTCATGTAGCCTTACAATTTATTCGCTAATCAAATGCATGCGGAAACAGATGCATGTGGCATAAAAGAAGTTCAAAGTTTCGTTGACACATTGCAAAAAGCCCCTTGGTAGATATATATCCTGCAAAAAAAAAAACAACTCTTTTCGTGGCGGCGCTGTGGTGAAATGGGTAAGCCATCTGCTTCACGTGCATGAGGTTCGAAGCTCGGTTCCAGTGCTGAGTGAGGCTTTCAGATGTAGATGATTGTAATACTAACAATCGTTCTATTGCCTATAGTCATAATCTCTACCGCATTATTGGCGAAAAACCACTCTCTAGTGCGAACAATAATATTTTTTCCCGCATTCATGAATCATTGACGGCTTTTTATTGAAAGTTGTAGGCCAATTTTCAATCCTCGTCGATAATTGCCTTTGTGATATTTCAAAGAATTCACAACGTATTTTTCATCGCCATTTGATTTTCTCTAAATGATAAACTTATATCCAGTTCATCGATGGCTTTTCAGTTGAACGTCGTGGGCCAGTTTACAATCCTGGTCAACAATGTTCTCAATGGTATTATTATTGAACCGTCATGTATTTTCGAACCCATCTGCTGCCATTTCTCAATAACTTCTCTTTGTTTTTTTTTTCAATAAGAATTTTTGTAAAGGCGTTCAGAAGTGCCCAAAAATATTTGTTTTCTTGGAAGTCATTTGCATAAAAAGCAAGGCTATTTTCGCACGCACCTCTCAGCAAGGCGGCTTCGTTTTCTCAGCGATCAGAGTGGCAAGAGAGACCACAAGTGTAGCAACCTGGTAAAATGAGCGGCACAATTGAATAGCCATCACTTCTGACCGTGGAGGCATCTCACTCCCTCTACTAAGGGAGCGTGACTGCTGCCGGAGGAATTTTTTTTACTATTGTGGTACTCTCGAAGCATAATGACACAAAACATTCAGCGTACGTCTATTTTGGAGAGAGCACTCTTGCACAAAGCCTTCAAGCTGAACGATGAGTTCATTTCTTCATCCACAGGATATGTATTTAAAGGGATAAAAACCGCCGGAGTGAGTCTAAAGCACTTGATGTGGCCTCGTTTCGTGTACTCTTTGTATTCGAGTAGCTGAAAAGCGGTCAGAGTTGAATGCAGCAATCACAAAGCGGGTTTCCAGACCACTTCCTCGTATCTTGTAAAAGTGTGCCGTTTACAAAGAAACGCAGTTTTGGGTGAAGTGAGCCAGACGACTTTGAGACTCGAGATAGAACCGTGCCGGGAGCATCTTCGTACACATTGCCTAGCTTTCCTCTACAATTCAGAAAACAGCTTTGTGATCACTGAATAATCATGAAACGGGATATACGCAGCTTAAGGGGATTCTGAACCACCGATCGGTTACAATGAGTTTACTGTACATTTTCAAGTGTGCGGTTTTATAATAGCTCTGAGCTGAAAGGGTAGACAACGAATGTCATATTTCAACTAGCTCTGAAAGTTGGGTTTCGTGCAGACTGCAGCGTTCTACAATAGTTTCAGGAAGCGTACGTGACGGAATATACTTCCAGTGTTGAGCGGTCGGGAAAACAGTGCACGGTGGTTCTACGTGGTGTGCTTATGATGAGAAACTTCTAAACAGAAAAAACTTTGATGCTTTTTGAACAATGAAAATGATGCACAATTGTTCATTTTCACTTAACTTTTTGGGCAAGCGACACAAAGAGCATTGTCCAGAGTAAGGGCGAGAGCCACCACAACACGTCAGCGTCTGCTGATGGGTGCTGACGCATTCGTAATGCGTGGAGTGACACCGTGGCAGACAACCGGCCATTTTTCAAACACACATACTAAACCTCGTAGAAACAGACAATGAAATACGCTTCTCAGCGGTATATGCCATACCCCAAAATGCCCAACGAAAGGTAATCAGTCATACATAGATAACTAGTGCAATCCTAGAAGAGCACACCACTGGGGCACTTTTGATCCAGAAAACAGACAAAGCTTCTTAATTTCTCTTTCACGTATTCTTGCTTGCTATTCAAAGTAAGATTACTTGCTAATCTCAAGGTCACAGAATCGAATTCCCACTGCTGCGGCTGCATTTTAATAGAGCCGAAAGTTTTGCAGCCCCGTGTACTGATTGAAGTGCACGTTAAAGAACCCCAGATGGTTTAAATTTCCAAAGCCCTCCAATACAACACATCTCATAATCATATCGAGTTTTGAGATGTTATAACACAGGTATTAACTCAGGTAACATTTCTTAACGAACGTCGCCCACTTTGAGTCTATCTATCTATCTATCTATCTATCTATCTATCTATCTATCTATCTATCTATCTATCTATCTATCTATCTATCTATCTATCTATCTATCTATCTATCTATCGATCTATCTATCTATCTATCTATCTATCTATCTTTCTATTTATCTATCTATCTTTCTATCTATCTATCTATCTATCTATCTATCTATCTATCTATCTATCTGTCTGTCTGTCTGTATGTCTGTCTGTCTGTCTGTCTGTCTGTCTGTCTGTCTGTCCGTCCGTCTGTCTGTCTGTCTGTCTGTCTGTCTGTCTGTCTGTCTGTGTAGCGATACCAATATTCGCATGAAATAACATGACGGTATGACGACCGTAAGTGACCAGTCATAACTTGAAAATCATGACATGTGTATCACTAATGTAATGATTCACATTTCACGGTCTTCCTGCTCTTGTGTTGATTTCGTTCACATAACGTATTGCAAAACTGGTATGGTATGACATGACCGCGTTGGCTGATTCCACCGTACCTAGGATCAGCCAATTTGTATTACTCTCATCCAAAACTGCTGGAAGGTGTCCTATTGCGAATATTCAACCAAGTGCAGTCAGAGTGATGGCCAAAACATTTTAACTTCATGAGAGAATCCTACGAACTGATTAACTCTTTACTGACTGTGAGCTACATTATACGCTAGTTACTTCTTGAACTCTCTACCTAAATTTTAAAATGAAGCCATGTGGGTACACGGTGTGTGTGTTCTTGTGTGCGTGTTCTCTGCGCTACAAACGCCTTAATATCGTTGCTGCATCCAGCGCTTCGTAGAGTATAACTGTTATACACGACTTTTCACCAGATAAACGGTAACATACAAGTGCTACTGAGCCACACCCTAGAAACGCCCGAGGCAAACTAGCAGAAAGGTAAACGTCCACGATTGTTCAACGGAGGGCCCATCACGCTTCACGTCAGTTGCACCAAGCGTTTTTCTTGTGGAGTTGTATTCCCGCACGTAACTGTCATGTCTTCATACAAAATGTAGCTTTACGCGAAACTTTGCAGTCGCTACTGAACGTTCTTAGTGCGTAATTCTATTCAACGCTACATCGAGGGAAAGTTCCCAAGCGACGCAGGCACGTAAACGTTTTCAACGTACTCGTCTCAGCAGAGCTCAATTGTAGAGAGCTTTTAGGACACGGTGTCCTGTTTTAACGACAGTGCCTCACAGAATGCCCAGTTCTACTTTCACGAAAGGGGTCGTATAAGCGTAGCGAGTACGCTGCAACAACATTCAGCTGCGCCTGGTATTGTTCATTCACGGTCTCTCGGCGCTCATTACACCATATAGCTCTCGCTACACTTCCTTGTTCGCCCAGAGAACATTGTAATTGCTCATTCGCTTGGCTGCTTAGGATATTTGTTTAATGCGCGTACCAAAGTTTAACGCTTAGTAAAGTTACTTTCGGCATTCTTCCTTTGACGCCCTTGCTTTTATGAAAATTTAGACTCATTCACAAATGAATCAAAGACACGGTACACTATTCTGATGGTCAACTTTTATGCTATTGTAGGCAAGATACAGGGCAGGGACCATGCAGTGGGGTAATATGGCATCAGCTCCTGAAATGCCAGAGTGGAGGTATGAGCGGAGATCGCAGAACTTATAAATTACGAATCTTCAATACATTCTCCGCACGAAGACGTGGCAAATCCTAACGGTGAAATTAAAAATTATACTTCAAATACGCAAAAATCTAATTAATGAGCTAGTGGTGAGAAGGAAAGTACAATAATTTAAACTTTTGTTTCAGAATAGGTTTGAGGCTCTAAGTGAGGTAACCGACGTTTGCGTTGTTAGAATGAACGATAATCTTACTAGTATCATCAAAGAGTGTTCAATGATAGCTGAAGATACAGTCACTCGACAGGACACTGGCAAACTATTGCAGGAGACGAAAATCTCATTAGGAGAACACAAACGACAAAAGCCTCAAATGCAACTAAAAAAATAGAGCTATGTGAGCTTTCGAAGTTAATCAATAGGCGTAAAGCAGCTGACATCAGAAGACATAACTTGGAGAGAATTGAGCAGGTTTAAAGCAGTGGAAGAAGCATAAAAACTGCGAAGACAAACTTGTGCATCGACAAAATTAAAACATATGCATTAAAGGACAAAGAAGGTAATCTCCTAACTAGTATGAAAAGTATAGTTGAGGTGAGGGAGGAGTTCTACTGAAAGCTGTACAAAAGCCGAAACAACCAAGATGATATAGTAAGAAGCAATATTAGCCCAGCGGTATTCGACATTTTACCATAAAAGACGCAGGAAGTAGAGAAACACCTGGATAAAATGAAAAGAGTTCAAGCCGCTACTGAGAACAAGGTAACAACGAATCTGCTGAAAGATGGCGGAGAAATTGTGGTAGAAGAACTGGCTATATCATATATGAAGTGTCTTTTGAATGGAAGGGTAAGAGAATCTTAAAATAACGCCATCATTTCAATCCGTATGAAAGGAGACGTCAAGGATTAAAAATCTGCAATCCGATTAGATTACTGTGACTTTCCCAGAAATTATTCACAAAAATAACTAATAAAATTAGGGAAGCTCTCGAGTTCAGTCAACCAAAGGACTAAGCAGATTTTTTTACAGGCTACTCTACAATAGCTCATTTTCATATTATCAATCACGTCAAAATAAATGCGCAAAACACAACCAAACCCTCTGCATAGCTTTCATCGAAGGCGTTTGAACCTGGCGAGACATTGGCAGTAATGCAGGTACTACGGTATCAGGTCATTGAGGAACCGTACATAAACACACTGGTATAAATCTACAGTGGATACACAGCTACCATAGTTCTCCATAAAAAAAGACAGAATCCCAATAAAGAAGAGTGTAAAGCAGGGAGACACGATCTCTCTAATGCTATTGGCTGCGTGTTTACAGGAGGTATTCTGGGGCCTACAATTGGAAGAGTACGGGATAAGAGTTAATGGAAAGTATCTTACTACCCTCCTTTCGCTGAAGGCATTATCGTCATGAGTAACTCAGGGGACGAATTGCGGCCCATGAGTATTGAACTGAATACGGCAAACATAATAATAGGTCTGATAAATAATATGAAGAAAACTAAAGTAATGTGCAACAGTCTGGGCAGAAAACAGCACTTTGCGATAGGTAGACGGTGGATGTTGTAAAAAAATATGTCTACTTAGTATATCTAGTAACCAAGAGGCCAAATAACAAGAGCGAAATAACGAGACAAATGAGGATAGAGTGGATCACATTTGGCACGCATTCTCAAATTACAAATGGAAATCTGCCGCTAATCCACAAGAGGAAAGTATATAACGTCTGCACCTTACCAGTACTTACCTGTGAAGCAGAAACCCGGAAGCTCACAAAAAGTGTTCGGCTTGAATAAGGACGACCCAGCGAGCAATGAAAAGAAAATGATGGGTGCACCCTTAAGAGACAACACGAGGGCAGAGTGGGTCAGGGAACATACGAGGGTTAAGTATATCATAGTGGAACTCAGGAAGAATGAATGGGCATGTGACGGGCACGTGAACCGTAGGCAGTATAACCGCTGGTCATTAAGCGTACTCACTGGGTTCTCACAGAAGGCAAACGCATGCAGTGGAGACAGTAGGTTAGGCGGGCTGATTGAGATTGAAAAGTTCGCAGGCATAACGCGGAAGTAAAAAGCACAAGACCAAGTTGATTGGCGAATCGCGGGAGATGCCTTTGCCCTGCAGTGAGCGTACACAGGCTGATGATGGCAGATCGCGGTATCGAACCACGTCTGCGGCGGCTGGTTTTTCGATGGAGGTGAAAACACTGTAGGCCGGTGTGCTCAGATTTGTGTGCACCTTAAAGTACCCCAGATGGTCTAAACTTCCGCAGGCCTTAACTACAGCGTCTCTAGTATTCATTTAATGGTTTTGGAACATTAAACCTCACATATCAATCAATCAGGGTAATTATGATGAGGTACTTGCTTCAATAACGGTGACTCTTTTATTGTTCACTTTTTTGAACAAAAAGATGGATTCTAGCGTAATACGACAGCAAGGGTGTGTAATAGCCTTTAAATCTTGACTGAATTTGATTGGCTTGAAAGGGTGCTGGAAACTGAAAGCCAGAAAAAAAGAGAGCACCCTGAAGACTCCACCGGCATTTTCAGGTCCTTCTTTGTGCTTGCAATACACCTGAATAGGACCAAACTTTGAAGAGCCCGAAAACCAATTATGCAGCAAATGATTGCCTATTTACTAACTTTATTACAACTTTTGCAGAACAAGCTTCACCCGGTAAATGCAAGAATGTATAATTAGTTATTAGTTTTTAAGCTTTTATTTAAAACCCAATCGAACAGGACTGAATCAGTAATCATCAGCAGGTCTAGTTTTGCAGTTGGTGGCAGTATTGTGCGTGATTCATTACATTTTATGTCTGTCCGTCCGTCCGTCCGTTCGGCTGTCTGTCTGTCTGTCTGTCTGTCTGTCTGTCTGTCTGTCTGTCTGTCTGTCTGTCTGTCTGTCTGTCTGTCTGTCATCTTCCCGGACGTCCCACGCTTTCACTTTCTTTCAATGCTTCACTCGCGCTGGCAAAAGGGCACATGGGGGTAGTGAAGCCAGTAGGTTGACGCTCTGTGAATTTACCGGGAAGCAATTACGCAGAATCAATTGTATATTTTTGAAGTTAGCGTTGTTAGAAATATTTTCAGCACAAAGAACACTTCCAGACAGCGTGCTTACTAGATATATAAAATGAAAACCACGTGTTATTTCTGATTGATGCTTGAATTTCACTTCATGCATACCTTAAACACGTGTTCTGGGCGCGCCGTTCTAATACCCTCATTCGAAAGCTATTTCTAAATGGGCGGCTAGGAGAATGGAAAAAGACGTTCTGTGTATTAGAAGACAGGAACGTAAAGATACTGATTTGGTTCTGGGACCTGCAAGGTAGTCACGTCCATGCATGCAGGTCTACGTGCGGGGCTGCTTTGCACGCTTCTACGCCCTCATAATGCTTCTATGTTGCACATCCCGTTGTTTGCCCCAGCTGTAATGTGTTATCCCTCTGGTTATGGCCGTCGTTTAATCATGCAGTGCAAAGCACGAAGAAAATGGCCTGTAGTGTTTGATATAGCAGTAGGTCCTAGACACATTATATTTGCTCTTACGGTGGTGCACACATACGTGATTGAAATCAACACCCTCTATCGAGCGTCGTGTTGAGGGCGTCTGCACACGGTCGTGTACACAAGGAGACTCCTTTACTGATCACATAGGGAAAGCTTGCGTACACCATTGCAGGCGTTGCCCTCTTGCTTGTGCACAGTGTTGTCCTGTTGTCTGCCTGCTGCATCGTCCTTTATTTGAGGGCGGAACAGATTAAATAAACACAAACACAGAAAACTATGAACTACAGGTAATGATATTTCAATTTACAAGAGTGCGTAACTTTGTTGGAATCTGGGAGTGTAATCTAGGTGAATTGTGGTCTTTTGGGTTGGTTCTGTCGTTTGCATAAATAGTCGATGAGCCTAGTGGGTTGGTGGTAGGTCGCTTCTGTGTAGCCTGCTGAGGTTCTGCCCCTGTTTGACAGTGCTTTTAGATGAACCGGAGGTGTCGTCGCGTTTTAACGGGAAAGACGACAGAATGCCTCGACATTTTGCGGACGTGCTGTCTATTTTGACGGAATGCCCAACAATATTCTGTGAGAATGGTGCGCAAATTTGGAGCTACGAGATTTCGGACTTGCACATGTACTTCCCACATACCATTGAACGCGAATGACGTCTCTCTTCTGTAGAAGAGTTAGTTATCTTATTGGGGTCGTTGCTTGACCATGTTCTCACATGGGCCGTGGAAGTGACTCTGTGAAATCTTGAAGCAGCGTTCTGGGACTTCGTCTTATCAGGGTTTCTGCGGCCGCCCAGCCATTATCAAGAAAGCACACCGTAATGTCAGAAGGCCCATACAAATATTCTCTTTACTCCTATCTGTCTTGTCTAGGATCTACCTGACCACCTGCATGCCCATATCAGCCAGTTCATTGGATCTGGAAAAATGCGGACTTGAAATTGTATTCTTGAAATCATGTCAAGTCACAAACGCTGCATGGTTTTTGACGCAAACCCCCGAACTAATGTCCGCTATTGCTGAAGATGTCTATGATAACCAGCGTCTGGCAAGTACCTGATGAAGTTTCCGAATAATGATTGTTGCTGTGGTCTGCTTCAGATGTTCGACTTTGCTAGAATTAAAGTAGGCGCTGCAGACAACAAAAATATTATTTTCAGCATGTTCAAAAATGTCTGCATCAACTCTATCATCGTGTGAACAGCATCTGAATACGGTGGGTGGCACACGAATACTCCTTCTATGTATACCAAAGAAATGCTTGCGTACAGGATTGGCAGTCAATTCCCATTTGACTGAGCGTAGTGTTGTCCTGTTCGCTGCCTATGCACATTCTACGTGAGACACCGTGGTGTGTGGCTTTCACGTCATAAGAATCTTTTTTACAGTCACTTTTATGCATTTTACTTACTCCTACTTCAGTTTTTATCTGGCATTACTACTTGTTCTATTTCAGAATTACGCGGACTTTCTGCGCGAAAATGGCGTCATGTGGCCATAAGATTGTGACACCTATTCCTTCCTATCACCTTTTGTTGAAACGTAAGCACCAGGTATAAGGTATTCATATTTCACTCACTGTAACATTACTGAAATGCAGCCCCCGCTCATTGGTATTACAAAATACAAGGCGAATAGGTGCGCCCATCTCGTCCTCGTCGTTTTGTAGGCACGGCAGCACGTGCACAGTTCCTACAATAAGTGTTACGCACTCGTACCCATATCTACCGAAGCCTCCTCACCTGCCTAATCTACACCTGTTGCAGAATGCCTGATAACTTACGTCTGCAATTTATGAGCGTTAGACATTTGACTCATGGTAGCGGCAAGATGACATAAATGGGCAAGTGGTTAACGTACCGATCGACGTGGCCAACACTGTGCAGTGGCGGCCGCGGAACATGCCCGACAATGCTGCCTTCATAGTACATATCATGTGTCGGCTCCTTAACAGACATTCCCATAGAAATGGTCTTGCCAAGAAACGCCCCGTGCACCTCCAGGCGAGCTTCTCTAGCATCATTTACTTTGTAGATTTGTCACTGATTTTTCTTCTGTATAGCTTAAGTGGTGCAAATTAATTTCAGTTAAGTATTCAGATAACCTAGCAAGCTCGTATAAGTAGAGAGAATCAGTGAGTTGTGTTGTATTACATATATTTGTATGCTACACCTTCTCGCTCTCAATATGTTTTAACAAAATTATGTAGTCTTTATTGTGGTGTTCCGGTAGTATTTCTTGGTTTTTTGTGATTGGTGACAACAAGCACTGACTGCTACGTTGGCAATGCAGAGCAGATGCCTCTTTATATCACCATTTCTGAATAAAAGACATCACATAAAGCTCAGTGTTTTTAGTTCTTGCAGATAGACGGCGGGAACATCATATGCAAGCAACAGATCACAAGTATCATGGAGCATTTTTGAAGCATAGACCCGTAAAAGAATACGAAGAGAAACGTAGGCAACACGTTTCATTATGAGAGCCGAAAAGTGACAAGACCTCATGAATCCATGACTCGGTACGCATTGTGCACGTCGTTAGTTTTCACAGTAATCTATCTCCATCTGCATGCTTAGCCCAATCTCGTCATGATAGTTTATTCTAGAAACGGCTTGGTGGTAATCATTACCTACGGCACTGGTTCAACTGGCACATTAGGTAGGACAAACATTTTCTTAACAGAAGGAGAGATGCTGACAAGAATGAGAACTGGGTGCCACGTGTAGCCGACGGTGTACAACAGATGAGCAGTAAATGCCCTTAAGCAGGTTGTTTTAGATGCAATCGAAGCTTATTGGAGAAATCGCGTAGATGTAAGAAACGTGGAGCACAGTCGACAATATCAAATAAGTGTGACAATGAGATAAAAACTATTCTGCGAAATGACGCAGAAATAAACAGTGCTTTTAAGGTATTTTTTTATTCTTTAGATATATTATGAATGATCGCTTTATAAATTTAGGTTTTCATGGCTGCAGCTTTAATAAAAACGACAGCTTTCTGAGAAGCCTTACGTGTCTTTTTGCGACCCCAAGTGTATAGCTTTGGTTGTCTGAACTTGTGGGTTGCGCAAAAACAATGTCTTTCTAGCAGGTATTCCTCGCCTAGTAACCCTGCTGGCAACCCACGCCGTTAGTATGTATTCCACTGGTACAGCTGCACGCTCAACCTCACACGCAGGGCTGCGGGACAATTCAGAAGCTTTCAACTTTCAAAATATTTCCAATTAGTCTCCGCTGCAAGGATCGTAAAGTGCAAGAGTACAAGTTTTAGCGGTAGTTAACATGTGCAATTTGTTCATGCATGAATACATTTTTAGAGCAGTATAGCCGAAAAACTAAGTGTAAAACTATACCAGTATTTTATTGTGAATACGGACAAAATAGTCAGCACTCTATCATTGACAAGTCCTTTTAAGAATAGCCAGCACTGATCTGTTTCAACTTTACGTAAAAGTAAATATGTGCTCAATATAATCAGGCCGAGTGCACTACACCTGTCATGTTATATGCGTTCGCACCTCTCATAATACTGAAATTAGCAATGAGGCTGGGATGCGGCATCGACTCTAAAGCACAGATTCTTTGAACATCGTGTGGTGCTGAGTCGTTCATGAATGGCTGGTTACATAACCTGCATAAAACAAGCACTTGAATAGCAACACGCCTTCACACAGTCCAATACACGTTTCAGAGAGGAACCCTAATTACGTAGAATACGCAGCCTCAGAAATTGCTTGCACTATACAACACTAGTCCGATAGCATAGTTCTCCATGCTATCACACAGTGATCACCCAACACTCGTTACTGCAATGAGCATCATACTGTCGCTACATGAAGGAATACCTTCCTGAGACTTTTGAGGAGTAGAAATCCTACCAAAGTCAGCTGCTAGCTGAGCTGGCCAAGTCGTTGACAATTGGTCACTGTAAACGGGACCCTTAATTGCATGCTCAGCAACTAAAGCATAAAAGGAAAGTTCTCGTTCGTACCAATCTATTTTTACATTTGCATTGGTTGCAGAAAGACACTCAACCTCAAGTAAAAAAAGAAAAGAAAACATATCACGATCGTGCGCTAGACATCTTTTGATGGACATAGCGAACCGACAAAGACCAAAAACGCGAAGCCTGCGTTTATGAAGCCCTTTATGAACGGTAACAAAAAAGGGGGTCAAATACTGCCAACTGCAAATAAGACACGGAGGCACCGCTCGTGTTTCTTACTCCTGTCATAACCGAGTGCCTCACAAAGGATTTAATTCGGGTTGCATATAGGACCACTAAAGATTAACAACTTGGGTATCGGCAAAAGCAAATAGTGCACTTTCTCCGCGGCACGTAAAAGGGCATGACCTCAAAGCAAGTGCTTTGCTTACCCCATACAGGCAATCCCATCGATACGTCAAGGTAGGCCTTGGCGCAGTCTTTAGAAATAGCCTGCCACGTTCGGAAGCACGCACACTCTATTCCGAAGCTCTTGAGCACGGCTGGAGGAAAGGTCACCGGCGAGGATGATTATCGCCATTTCTATTCGTGGAACACAAAGACCGCCAAGTGCCGTTTTGTCGAGGCTTCCCTAACACAGTCTGGGTGCTCGTTATCGCCCCAAAAGCCGTATAGGCTGCGTGTCCTTGTCGTCAATACGTATTTGGAGGTTTCCTTCACAGTCGAAAGCGAAACCTTGTGGCTGGACTGTATTGGTACACATTTTCTAGTACTTTGATTCGTCTCAAATAGAGGCTAGGTCTCAGAGCAGGGGGCCATCAGGACATACACTGCCCCAAGGCCACATTCCTACATTTGCACAAGACGCTCAATTGTTCTTATTTATTTACCTCTTGCTAAGATATTATTGAAAGTATTCGTGAAGAAAATGAAAACTGAGGAAATGAGGCGAAAACCTGGTTAGCTGCGTGTACGGTCATTTAGTTCTCTAAATACTACCCACATGCTTGGTTAGAGGTTATTTAAAAGGCACGCTACGAGAGTCTGCAACTACTGCATTCCATGCTCAATAAAGCTTTCAGGGTACTGATGGTTTTTTTATGAAAACACAAACATGTGAAAAGTATTGCTAACCCTTACCATATCGCTTTGTACCTTGTTCACTCTAGAATACAAAATGAACATAGAAACTGAAAAAGTGTTTATTTTAATAATAAAATGCATGACAAGCAAAAGAATGCCCTAAAGTGACAACGAGATCTCATCCTTAAATTCTTCATCCAATCTCAGGAAGGCATCATCCTAAATTAGCTTATTACACTCTAAAAATTTCTTGCTCTTTGAGTCCGAGACCAGGGTTCGATTTCGACCTCAAAAGCTGCATTTAGAAGGTGGCAAAATGAAGAAAGATTGTCAGCGCGGTTTTCATAAGGTAAACGCACGAAATCTTCATGTTTACAAAAAATTACAAACAAAAATTGCTTTAAGTGAACCACAAATATTTCTGCGTGACAATACCCCGGCTTTAGCGCTCCTTACAAGATATAGCGCATAAGATAAACTTTTTATAACATACTCGAGCGCCTTTCATTGCAAAGAATGTTGCGTGGTTCAGTGGATGTCCTCGTTCTAGAGCTTGTAGGCATTCAATCACTCTGGTAGCCCTAATATTTTAAACTGTGGCCGTATTGAAACGAAAGTTTGTATGTCTAAGGGAAACCTCAATTCGGGCGTCCTATGAGCTGAAAAAAAGGTGGGTTGTTAAGCTTCGCCTGTAAGGTTGGAATGCGATTGCAATATCCAGTCCTTGCAGTGAGTTTTTTATTGACTTTCTGCATGCTTTTTTAGATGCGCAGCAGCTTTTTAACTAGCCTGTGTAACGCTGTCTATCCGTGACTCCGTTCCAAAGCGCCACACCATCTTGCTCCACCAATGTTGCTGGAACAATGCCAAGTAGGTGAAGTTCCTGCTGCGCGTTGACGTCACTCCTTCCCCTACCCACATCAGCGGTCTTCTCCTCCCAACACCACTTCGTGGTGTTGCTCCTTAACCTGCTGGCAACACACTTCTTTCTCACTTCACCCTCTCTACCGCTCACACCACTCGGCCCCACGTCGAGTGGAAACACTCTTTCGACTCACTTATCTACGATAAAATTTACACGAACCCCAATCCGCCTTCCGTGTCCTGCGTTTCAAACAAACGCTTACTCGAGTAAAGGCTACACCAAGTTTTGCTTGAAACTATTTTTTAGCACCCCTGTTGACGCCCGTTTCAGCCGCGTCAACGGCGTGCGCACCGCTGGTGCTTCGCATTCATTATAGCTTCCTTCGGGGAGATGGTTCATAATTTTATTGTCTGGCGTTACTGGAGAGTTTACATGATGGAGTACTTCAGCATTACTGCGCGGTCGGCATCTTCGAATGCTTTAGTGACGTAAAGAAAAGGAAACCATTTTCTGCGGCAAACGTGGTCGAACCTAGCATGTGACGCTCGTACTTGCAAAGGCCATTCGAGTTTCGCAAACAACTGCACAACCCTAACGCACGCATCCAGACGCTGTAGTAGTGAGCGCCGAGTGGTCATTCTAGTAGTCCCATAGTCAATCAATTTTTGGCCCTTGTTTGGTTTGAAATGGAAAAATGTGGTGGCTCCCGAAATATCTTGTGGCCTTAACCTCAGTAAGGTGTTATTGAATGGCCTACGAAAATAGCCTCTCTCAATAACGATCACTTTTCTGGCATATCATAGGCTCATCGAAACCACGAAAGCCACAAACAATATATCACCGAAACCAGAAACAGAGTGCCTTATAAATGCCATGGCAACTCTGTATATCTCGCCAAGAGAATGTGCGCTGTATGATAATCTTGTTAAGTGCACTTGGGCACTCATGTTGTGTTGATTCAGCGCCATCACATCGCATTGCTGTCGAAAATCAAAGTGTTAAGACTTCCGGAAACATAATTAGCTTTGTCACTGACCATTGTGTCTGGCCATTTAGATTACCCAACAAAAATGACCCAGAGATGGTGTGACGTTCCGCCTTTTGTTTCAATCCTGCTGGCAAAAAGACCGTAAAGGGGGCTCTAAATAATAAATGATATCCCAAGATATGCTTATGCTAGCCCTATAGTAAAGTATAAACTTATACGCACATAACCAAACTCGGCTGGACACACACACACGCACACACGCACGCACGCACACGCACGCACGCACGATTGAAGTTTTGCACGAAAAAAAAAGTCTCCACTCTCCAGCTATGCGTATAAGGAGGAAAGAAATTGGTGATTTTTTTCTCTCGTGAAAGCAAGTGGTTCAAGCTCAGACCATGAGGACTTCTGAAAGAAAGAGTGGAGGGTTTGTGCCCGTGGATTTATATTGGAGTGCCATTGTGGCGAGTACTGACAAAATTAAATTTAGAGAGTTGTTTCAGCGCACTCACGTAATCTGATTTCTGCCAGCACTAGGCCGTCGGGTGAAACTGTAACGCGTCGGCCCAGTCAGTGGCGTTTTATCTCTTCCTCTACAACTTTCCTTACCCTCTCCCCTTCCCCAGTGCAGGGTAGCCTACCGAGGCTCAGCCCCGGTTAACCTTCCTGCCTTTCTTCTTGCGTTCTCTCTCTGCCAGCACATATTGGGCTCGCTGCGCAGGCTTGAGTGCAGCGTTCAGCCGATGTTAAGCAAGCAACCAAGCCACTGAATCTGTCTATCTGCTGGGAGTGCTGACCACGTGGGTTCGAGAGCATGCCGGTGCAGCAGCATTGCGACATGTAGAGAACTCTAGTCTCTAAATATACATGTTTGTATTGACCAGCCCACAAACTAAAAGACGTTCGCGATAAAGTCACCATGCGTTCCAACCGCAGGGTGGTAAGTATACGGGAGAATTTCACGTGAACTACTGGTAGTTCTATCGATCTACCAATACACTAGTCTGCAGAGCTGCATATTCAGAATAACAAACCCATGTTTGGAAATGACGCTATATACATGCGCGCGGTGCTAGAGAAGCCGTAAGACAGGTTTTTTCTGGGAGGCTTTACACCGAATCTGTATATGGCAAGGACAGTGCGCTTGTTAGCGAAGGAAAACGTGCCACACCACCGAAGTCACTACAGGCCCACTAAATGTGAATGAGCAACGCGCAGGTGGTAAGAACCAATAAAGTTCATTCGCAGTATTCCAGGAGCATGCGGGAATGTTGAAAAAAACGACACATTTCGCGGCAGAAAGAGGAATGATTTTGGGGGGGGGGAGGTACCTTAGAAAGGGGTAATGGCTTATTGTAACGGTGTTTCAGGATGGACAATCTTTCAGCGTAATATTATGGCACAGGCTATATTTCGAAAATTTTCGTCACCTACGTATCATGTCGTAAATAGCAGGGCTGGGCATATATGCTCAGAAAAGCATTCCGAATTACAGATCTCTGCCATAAAAAATTACTTTGGTTGACGTGGTTACACAGTACCAAATTGGTGATACTAACACTTACATGTATTGGTTGCATTAAAATTATACCAAGTAGGGAATATTGAGTGGTTCGAAATGTTCGTCCATCTGTCTGTCCGCCTGCCTGCCTGCCTGCCTGCCTTCCTTCCTGCCTGCCTTCCTTCCTGCCTGCCTACCTGCCTGCCTGCCTGCCTGCCTGCCTGCCTGGCTGTCTGCCTGCCTGCCGGTCTGTCTGTCTGTCTGTCTGTCTGTCTGTCTGTCTGTCTGTCTGTCTGCCTGTCTGTCTGTCTGTCTCTGTCTGTCTCTGTCTGTCTGTCTGTCTGTCTGTCTGTCTGTCTGTCTGTCTGTCTGTCTGTCTGTCTGTCTGTCTGTCTGTCTGTCTCTCTGTCTGTCTGTCTGGCCGTTCGTCCATCCTTCCTTCCGTTCACCTGTAAGTCTGGCTGCCTGTCAGTCTTTTTTTCTGTCTTTGGATATTCCGTTCTGGCTACGCTGGAGGGACGCAGGACAGTCCTAGACCATATGAAGCTTCGCCCCTGAACAGTAAATTATTTCGTTGCTAGCGTATCTATCATTGAACACCAAGACTGATCTACTGCGTGACAACAAAACATGGTAAGCCAGAAATAGCATAGTTCAAGCAATTATCTTGAATCACTAACAAGTGCCGCGAAGTGAGCAAAGGCATGAAATTGTTTTGCACGTAAGATATTCGTATCTTAAATGGCTGCTGTATTATTTACTTTTAGCAACTGGTGCTCCTCAAACAGGCTGTCTTCTAGGCAGCGTCACTTCGGCCTCAACCAAAGACTCGAAACGAAAGAAAAAATGTTTACAGCTGGAGAAAAGCACAAATTCCTGCTACACTGAATAAATCGCACCTTCGTAGCCAGATTGTGCTGCGGCATGGAGATGAATCTTGTCAGTTCGCCTAGTTGCCGAAACACTTGCAAGGTAGTGCAAAGAAAGCGTCATCACCTAGATGCCGAAAATTTTTCTGTGATAATGCCGTCAGTTCTGTCACGCGGTTACTTGAGACATTCTATACTTTGTCATAAGCCATCGCTCCATCACGTTGAATGGTCGTCGCCCTTTTGATGTTGTAGATTGGCGTTGCCCCTTTTCTTGTCCTCGCACAAAAAAGGACATTCACTGTTTCTTAGAAGAGACAGCTCAGCTCAATTTCAGCGAAAGAAAAAAAAGGCAACCAGATACTAGTGTCTGGCCTAGTATCGCGATAAAACGTGTACATCGTAAGCGCAATTCACTACTGAAATACGGATACATTTTTCAAATGTATCTCACTACATAGAGACACTCAAAAGTATCCCTGAAATACTATCGCGATACTCTTCTTTCTCCATACTGCCCTGTGACCCGTCTTGATATAAGGCTTCGCTAGACATCCATGTTCACAATGTGGGCTGGCCCCTGAACTTTCTGTCAGTCTGGCATAGCGCCGGATGCAAAGACATAACGGTATACGGGTTAGCATATACCGATTGCGGCATGAAGAATTTTGTAAAGAACACTTTACGTATTTACGCCCAAAATACGCCATCAACGATCATGTAGCTGTTAGCAGCCGCTTTCGTTTAGTTGCAAAGTGGAAAATAAGCTCGCATTCACTGCCGAAAAAAAAAATGTTCTACATTGCAGATATTGCAAACGGGTGTTGCTTTTGAAGAAAAACATGATTGCTTAATAACCTTTTGGTACAATTTGAAATAACTGATAGACAAAACACTGCAGTTCAGTGTTGGCAGTCACACATAATTACAATACAAGACACCTCACAATCAATGTTCTCCGAAACTCCGAAAGCGAACATAGGCATTTGCTAATACAGCACAAGATAACTTGAGAGTGTCTGAAAACGTGAGCTGCACCATCCAGAATGTTTTACTGTAGGCAAGGCGGCGATGCGGGCTAGTTCGTTTTCCTCACTTGCATTCATATTTGTAGCGTTGGCGTCTAGCGCCCATCTTGTCTATGCGTTTCTTCTGTGTCTCCGTTTCTTACCGTTTTGCGCTGCAAATATAAATGAAAGTTTTGCTGTTGCAGCATTAGAACACGAGCCCGAAGGCAACCAAAATGTCGTTTTGGAAATCGGTCGACTGAGTACATGAATAACACTTGCAAAATTTGTGTCACGCAGCAACCGCTTTTGGCGCTGTGGCCATGTTTTTTAAAAGAAGAAAATTATGAATCAAATAGAAACAGAGAAATGTCAGAAGAAAAGAAGCGGAAAAAAGCTTGAAACGAAGGTGAGGAGGTAATTAAAAAAGGAGGCAGGAAAGAGAAAACCAAAAAGAAAAAAGGCACACTGCTGAGCTCCAGCCCCCCTGTAGACTTGGCGCCACTAGTTGGAAGCTGCAGTCTATGCTGCATGCCGCTTTTAGCCGCATTCTCCGTTTGGCGGTAGTTTATTAGACCATTGGTCACTATTGTGGTTTTTGGGTTATTCCAGTGGCAGATGTAATTTTTGCCGGTGGAAGTACCTTCATTTTTATTGGCGCAGTAGTCGTTATTAGATCATTGTACTTCTGGGGCGCATACCTACGCTGGGGACAACTTTCCTGTGGACGTGCGTATCGCTTTGGTATTTGCAGCTTGGTTTTTAAGCTCTACTCATAATGCAAGTTTTTCTCGGCATTTAGATTGAATTCTTGGGTATTGTTCAGCCCCATCTATCGGCAACCCTGCTATAGTTTATATTGCACGCATGTTATTTCTGGAGCACGTGTTTACAGTTGTGTAAACTAATGAACCTTGGCACTAGGGTATACAGATATAAGCCCGAAATAACTGGTGTAAGCTTTTATTGACGTTGCTGCCTAATAAACTCAGCCACCTTTCTTGCCCTTAATGACACCTACCGTTCACAAGTCTACGACAGGCACTGAAAGTTCACCCATGTCACCATGGCTCCACTAAAGCCAACTGCACTCGCACGTGTGTTTTGACCATTACGCACTCATTTACAAATATCACACAAAGCTTTCAGGGCTTAAAGCTTTCGGCAAGTGCATGCTTTGAGCCTATATTATCAAGTGTGCACTCGCCATGAGGTACTCATGCATGGCGCAGCTCCGCTCTATCGCACTGATTGCCATAGACCTTTACTTGCCTATATCTAAGGCCTAAGACTGACCCGAAATAGACATATAATAACGTCACTACACGTCTTTTGCGTAGCCAACTCAAGCTCTCGCTTATTATTTCCAGCGCTCTAGCCTTTCCCAACTATCAAAACCTTGTACACTGCGAAAATAATGAGCCGTCATTATTGGCCCTGAGAGCGAACGCTGGCGTCGCTGCAGTCGCTGCGAAGTGACGTCATGGCAAGGACTCGCCTGCTCCGCCGCCCACGCATGCCGCATATCGAAATAACTGTAAATTTTCTTTCAAAATAAACATAAAGGTGATTTTTAAGAGCATCACCACATGGTGCAAATTTCGTTTCGATGTGCACAAAAATGACAATTTTGTGAAATTAGCGTTTTTCTTTTGCGTAGTGGTTATCAACTTGAGATGTCTAGAAGAATTTGTCGCTCAAAATATACTTTCTGTGGAGTGAGTATTGACAACTCAGATATTCATACATACTATTGCAACGAAAAAACCTATATACTTAACACATGTCGGCTTAATTCTTGAAGGCATATGTGCCAGTAAAATCGCACCAATGTTACTGAGCTTCAAACACCTTGCACAAGCACCTTTATTGGCCATGCATACCAAATTTAGCAAATAAAAAAACAGCGGTACTTTTAAAAAAATTATTTTCTATAAACAGCATTCAGATGACAATCCAGAAAATTGAGAATATAGCCACGTGAGGAATTTTTCTCTTCTCTCCGGAATATTCTAGCAGTTTTCTGTTTTTGATGCAGTGATTAGCAACAAAAGCACCACAATTTTTGCCAAATACAATCAAGATGGTTGGCTGAATGGCTGGGTCATTTGGCGCACGTTAAAGAACACCAGGTGGTCTAAATTTCCAGAGCCCTCCACTACGGCGTCTCTCATAATTATATGGTGGTTTTGGGACGTTAAACCCCACAAATCAATCAATTATTTGGCATGGAACGACCATAACGGTAGTCGGGTGCCTACGCCTTTCCGTTAAAGTATATATTTTCAAAATATTATCGCACTTTTGATGGCGTCTCCTCGACTGCCTGAGCTGCGACTCACATATTGAAAAAACACGCATGTTCATGCGGTAGGGGTCCAGTTTATAGTATACCAGAGCTCTTGTTTATTTTTTTTCAGTTCTCGTGAGCTTTTCCTTGCAGCAAACACACAGACAGCTCCCGAAGTTCTTCTTGACTTTTGATTCACTTTTCAGATCACACATGCACGAAACAACTTTCCTGTAAGGACACTTAATTTAATACTTGCAACGGGCAGCGTACTTTCTCGAAAGTAGAGTAGCCATTTCATGTGGGAGTATCAGCCGCCAGCCTACTGCGTGATTTTCGTTCTTGGAGGAACAGAAAAAAAAATGCACACTGATCGGGCGAACAGTACGGACAACAATCGTATCAGATAGCTAGGCCCTCACAACGCAGCATGTCGTGCCTGTCCCACGTGGGTGGGTTCATGCCAAGCCTAAGCATCCTATCGCAGGCACTCTAAACCACCCAAAATTTAAGGTGTAGGTTGGAGCTTCATAGGTCGGGGCATTACTTTTCTTTTAAGAACTGATAGAGGTATACCGTAACGAGGAGCGCCCCATAGCATAAGACGTACATTTCTAACCTCGTTACAGATTGGGCTAGGTGGGTCAAAGAATTAAGGATGAATGGTGTTAGGAAAGCCTGCGGAGAGTGCATGCTTATGGTCTGCCAATCCTTTATACGAAGTAGAATAGGTTCACCTGCCCATAAAGTAAAGGGGGTTTCCGAAGTTGCATTAGATTTGATGTTCACAACACGATTTTTCGAGAGCTCGAGTGCCTCCTATGAGTTTCGTCGTCAGGAGTAGCGTTACCTTTGCAGAAACGCAGGCGTTTCGGCAATGGGCGCAAGCATTCTTTGCGTGTAAATGAAGGTTCTTGTTGCAAGGTAGCGTTAAAAAGCTCGTTTCGCAGAAATTACGATTATCGACGTCACTGGTTGTCAGCGAAAAATCATATTCTCAAGCCTGACCGAAATATAAAGAACAATGCAAATGAAATGCACGTTGAAAATACCCTGGGCCAGAGTAGGGATCGTATCAGGGTCGTCTGCGATGGAAGCGGATATTCTACCACAGACTAACGCAGTATATACAAACGGATGACAATGATCAAGAGAACATTCTAGCGTGCGTAATAAAGCACTTCAACGCACAGGAAGCGAAAGATCAATGGAGATTTTTATGCGAAGGTGAAAATTGCCAAAGCAATTCGTGCCGGATAAAGCGAGCTTCGATCCACTGATCGTCAGGCAGATTTGTCGTGTATGTAGATCTTCACTTTGGCAAGATGTGTATGCCCAATTTTAACGCATTTAGGCATTACATAATTCACGTCGGTGTGCTTGCCTTGGACTCGATGTCATACGATGCTAGCTTGCACTTGAAATTCCAGTTGCAGTACGCCGAAATTACGGAAAGATCTTTCGCATGGTACCTGCAGTTCGTTTCGAACTTATTCATTTTGAAATGTTTGCGCAGGCACGCGAGTACACAGAAGAAAACACAAACAGGCGCAATCTAACAACTTCTGTGTCCCTGTGTGCCTGCATGCGCAAACATTTCAAGACGGATATGTTCCAACTAGGCCGAATCACAGTGTTGCTTCGTCTTGAACTACTTTTCTGAAGCGAGGTCAATTGCATTGAAGGAAGAAGTTTAACAGGTCCTTTATATTCAGAGAACCACCCCTCAAAACCAACGATTGAGGAGGGCTCATGCAGGTTCATTTGCACATGGTTCTCTATGCAGTATATCCATTTATAGCCGGCGCGTCGATGGGGGCGCTGGTGGTGGCGTTTTTCGTGGCGCCACCTGGGCAGATTCTGACGTCTATGACATCCCAGTTAACACCCTCCAGCTGCTCAAATAATACAGCCAGACTTGCCTCACAATATAACGTTCTAGTGCTAAACGTTGCCAAGTTCAGGAATTGAAGTCCTGTCTGGACCCAGAGACTTTTAGCACCCTCTGCTGCATTGCAGATCTGACCGCCACCGAGATCAATTTCTTTGTCGCCACTAGGTACTGAGGGACGTGGCTTAATTGACGTATGGTTGTGCGAGTTAGTGGCCAGATACAGCACCAGGGCGGTCAATGCTTCTTCAGTGAGGCAGTGCGTTACCGGTAGTGGTCACCGGTGAGGCCGTACCCCAGGCCTCTTAATGCAATTCCATCATCACGCGGATAATTTTTTTATTCCGGTAGGGAACTGCGTGGCACCGGGATTTGAACCACAGATCTTTTGCACGCGAGGCTGATTTTCTAACCACTACGCCATCACTGCATCTTCCAGGTTTATATGCACATAAATGCCAAACAACGTAAACAGGAGGATAACAACCGATGTATATAAATTAGAGAATCCGGCGCATATTCTAAAGGTTGTACGTTTGGTTCCTAGCTGAAATTTTTATACACTTTGATTCCTTTTTATTCGTACTGGAATTACTAGGCTTTCAGGGTAATAAAGTGTGAACGTTGGAACAAAAATATCTGAATTATACATCAACTCTAGGCGATGCCTATCTCCATGTAGACATATCCAATTTCGCAAAAGAAACCGAAAGTAGAATTTCATTAAAGTTTCATTCAAGTTATATAATGTTGCTTGACTTGCCTTTGAGTTGAGCACCTGTATACATGTCCTCGCGTGGTCGAACAAAGTCATAATACCAACACTGTACTCCCGGTAGTATTTGTGAGTGAGCTCTTTATTCCACTTGGGCATGGCAAGGTACTTTTAAAAGTTCTCAAATACAATAACAGCAAGCATGCTCGTGTCCAGATTTGTCAGCACTGGCAGCGTCTTGCCCGTCGTCTCCTCGTTGAAGCGAACACGGCTTCCCTAGAGAAACACACAGATCAGCTTGCCCAGTTTTGAGAACTGGGTTTAAACAAACACCAGAACGTGAGGGTCAAGGCGGAGCTGTGCACTGGATGCATGTCCATTGGCAGCACTCTGTTCATGAAGCCCACTTCCATCGAGCTGCGCGTGACACTAGAAGGTGACGCGTGATGGCGGGGGTGACCGCAGAAAACCATGGAACTAGTTGTGGTTGATGAAGTAGACAGATAAGACGATAGAGAGCTGAAGCCCAGGAGCGGTGCCCCGAGAATGATTCGACGAATGCTTATCTGGCTTGCGAGGCACCAGGGAGACATGACATTTAGTCTTTTCAGCAGCATGGCTCAGCCGCCAGGAACCATGCTCCAGGTGGCACCCGCCGGCTGTGTCATTCACATTCTTTTTAAATTTAGTAGCTAATGTAGCAAAATGAGTTAGTAGTATTAGATGATGGTCACTTCCTACGTAGTACACACAAAGTTCTACAGGCTTTCTGCTACACCAACCTTAGAAAAATCTGAGGCTAAAGTCACAGGCAGATGATTGCATCCTTCGTAATTTTCATAGCATCCGTTGAATTAATTCGCAAAGATGAAGTGAGAGCAATGTATGTGCCAACTTCTGTAAATTTTTAGTATAACACAAACCGAAAACCGGGAGTTCCCAAAGTTCACGCACATGTTGTGTGCAAGTACTTTTAAATGCAACTTAATTTCTTAGTTGGGACATGTCAAGCGTCAGTCGGTGTCCGTGCGCCAGCAGGTGTTATCCCTCCGCTCTCACTCCCTCTACAATAGCAACAGCGGCGGTGCACGTGCTTCTCCACGCCCCTACAACTGGAGCAGGGGGTTCGGTTGGAGTAGCGGAGAGTGAGCGGAGAGGAGGAGCGTCTTCTAGCTTGTGAGTGCACTCGCATAGCGGGTGCTCCAATGTGTGAGCGGAGAGAGTGTAGGAGAGGGTGGGTCATTGCTTCGCCGTTCTTTCTCCCGCCGTTCACTCTCTCTCCTCCCTGCACCCCACTCTCCTGTCCTCTCGCAAGTACCTATATATAAATGAAGTAAAGCGCGTGCCTCTTTCGACCATTCGTTGGCTGATAATTGTGTAAATAAATAGTTGCGGTACAAATATCCTGTCTCGTCATTATTTACACCAATAAAATGACTACGCCATGTAATCTCGGCCCAAGAAAGGCATTCGCATTTCCTTACGATTCCCTTCGGGGAGGTGCGGTGAATTTCTTAAGGGCGAGGCACCTCGACCCCCCCCCCCCCTACCTTCCTTCATAAATGCCGTCCGTTGTCTACAACAGATGTAGCGCAAGGGCGTGTGAACAACAAAATCTGTGTGAACAACAAAAGGTTAACAACAAAAGACTGTTAACCAGAACAAACAAAATAAACAGCCACAATTTTGTGAAATTATTTGTAATTAGCCATCCGCCATTCAATCTTTTGACAGAAAGGATAACAACGAGAACAAAATAAACGGCTCTTAACAAGTAAAAAACGTAAGGCTGCACTCAGAATAGTGGTAATGTAACCAGCAGCAAAGTTTGTTAAAAATCGTGCTTTCTTGCTTCTGTGGTATTGTAATCCCATTCATCGTATCATGATATTGCATTGAGGTCTTGTGTACATGTATGCCAACATTGTCATGTATATTAGAGCAATGATGTCTTCACTGCAACGTAGGGATGTTGGTAATGATACATAGATGTGCGAAGTGTAGGTGCCCTATTACTGGAATGTTATGAAGGCTTTTTGTTCTGTACATACTGTAAATAGTTTTTTTAAACACTATCTCACTGTAACAAACTTCCGAGCCAGGACTGCTGCTTATTGCTCTCCCATGGTAGAGTGCATTTAGCCCTCTAAAGCGATCCCAATTTATTCTAAAGAAGTTATGCGATGCACGCTGCTTCTACACCATCCTCTGCAGTATGCTTGGCGTTTCTTTTGATTTTGTTTCACGAGAAATATAAAACTTCGCCTCGAATAAAAATGATTATTTGAACTACCTGAGCAAAAATATCAATACCGCTGTTTACTGTAGGTAAGGAACGTGCCAATGAGATGTTTGAAGAGCACGGGACGAATCTTTCCTGTACAAAAATCGGCTGGCTGAACAGTAGAAAAACCGAGTGGTGACACGGTCGACTTGGTTGATGCACGCAGGAGAAACCACTCAGCAAAGAGGAAGCGAAGATTGCGTTGACTCTCACGATCACCATGTCACGTATAGCGCGTGAAGTCCGGAAGAAACAGACTTGCGGCAGCCTTTGTGCTGCCTGAAATAGAATCGGAGGTAATTATTTCCGAGAAAGTCCTGACAACCTGGCGTTCAATAGGTTCGTTACGTTCGATAATGAAACGGCTGGTTCTTGAGAACTTGTTTTACTTGTTGGTTTGTATTGTAGAGCGTGATGCCTTCTTAGGAATTACTGCCTGGGTCGAAAAGGAAACAATGCTGTTTTTTTTTCGTGAACGTTTATTCAGAATTTGGCGCTTTTACGCATCACATTCTTTCTTTTTTTGGAAGTCGGAGACATCGAAAGAGAGAAATGAAGGACTCAAAAATCGCTGCCGTCTCAAATGTTGAAAAAAAAAGAAAAAAGAAAAACGCGTGTCAATGCGCACACAATATAGCTAGTCTTGTAATTTGTACGAGCACGTACCACCCAAACAGTAATTAGTTTATTAGATTTAAATGTAACATTCGCTGCGAAGCATGGTAGATCGAGCAGTTTAGTCATTTTATTGCGGAAAATATAGTCAGTAAAGAGGCACTCGGGTAGGTCACAAAAAAAAACACCAGAAAAAAAACTGGGCTTGTGGTAATGAAACATAAAATCGTAGCACGAACACCTTTTCCCTGAAATGCAGAGTGGATGCATTAACCGAGGAGGAAGCAGATATGTCACGCCATCAACCTCAATTTTCATTCAGGCGAACAGCGTATGATTGCATTTGAAGGCAGTTTACGCGGTGGCTTACGAATCAGATCATTACACGTTGTGATGCAAGCCTCGTGCTTGCTGGCTTATTTCATTTATTCACTGTAGTCTTTTTTTTGTCGTATGACATATAGAGAGCAAAATACCATTGTAAGGGAGGATCAGTCGGGAATAAGCAGCTATAAAATTTAGCGTTCTTTTATTTTGTGCGCAGCAATGCTTTGTGGCGCCTATCTAATGGCGGTATCAGCATGCTGCTCGCACACATTTTAACCAGCAGTCGTTCCGGGCTGTTTTGGCCCTTAGTTCGCTACGGGTGCTACCATTTTATTTCCATAGCTTATTGTAGAACTGTAAAGAGAGTAACATCAGTGACAGAACAACATGACAATGTTTTGAAAATATTTTTTACGTTACTCGGCCCTTTAGGCTTCATTAAAACAGCACTATTGGTGAACATAGCATCCGCTATTCCACTGTGCATGTGACGCTGTTCAGCGCTAAAACGCAAGATGTGAAACCAAAGCAGTAGAAGCCTGCTTGGTGCCAATTCAACGCGATAGCGTTAATGAGCTCGTTTCACAGAAATTCTTGTGGCGGCATGAATGTCGGGTTGGTATCCGAGTCGGCGTCATTGGTTGCGAGCAAGAAAGTCATAATATTGTGTGTGACCGCCAAATAAAAAAAATATGTTAACAAAATAAATAAAAATATTGGTTCTGAGTCAGGGTGAACACCGGGTTGTTTGCGGGTCAAGCAAGTGTTCTAAAACAAAGCAAGGTGCCCACTTGGGCGTACAGGGAAATTAAATTCCTCTGTTTAGAAATGCAGTGAAAGTAACTTGATTGTTTTAGAAACACATGCGTCCTGTATACATGCTTCACAATGCAACATGTATTATTGCAGTAGTAATGCACGGTACACGCGTAAATGATTGATATGTGGGGTTTAACGTCTCAAAACCACCATATGATTATAAGAAACGCTGTAGTGGAGAGCTCCAGAAATTTCGACCACCTGAGATTCCTGAACATGCACCTAAATCTGAACGCACTGGCCTGCAGCCTTTACTCTTTCATCGAAAATACAGCCGCTGCAGTCAAGATAGGATAGTGCGACCAGCGGGTCAGTACCTTAGCCACTAGACCACCACGGTGGGGCTACACGCGCACAATTGCTATCTGGGGTAAAAACATACGATTATCATGAGTTGATGGTTTAAAGAAGGCCAACCACCACAAAAGGCGGACACGTTACTGCGCCTCTTTTCTTAAGGCCACGTAGTAGGTGCATAGCAAGTTTGAAAAGATTTCGCACGCACGATTGCCCGTAGTTGAAAGCATGCTACCCATTACACAGAAAGCAGCCGTATGCGAAAGCTTGACTGACACAAGCCGTCTTGGACTCAGTACGCACTAGCAACAGGATATCGCTATCGCGTACATCTCTTAACGACGAAGCTTAAAGGGACCCTGCAGCACTTTTTCAGCGCGGTGAACGAACACTGCCGATCGGTAGCACAGTCTTCCGCAAACACGCGATCCAAATATCATAGCGCAGCACGCGGCCTTAAAAACGCAATAACTTCCTAAGTTATCAAAGTCAGCTGAATATTGTTGTCCTTTCTTTCAACAAATGGCGGAAGACGCTCAGAAATGAGTCGTATAAAGCCTTCTATTAGCCTTTGGTTGATTTGAACATAGTGAGCTGGGTCGTTACAGGGATCCCCGTGAAAGGCTGCGACTTATCCATGCGTGCGCGTGTTATCCCAATAAAAAAGAGGCGTATTCGAAGAAAAACGATCTGCCCCGAATCTGCACATCACACTGCAAATTTCATTGAAAGATGATAGTCTTGCGTCTGAAGAGAGTGAACAAAACGTTAATTTTGATGTTCTGCGCAAGAAATATGGTGAATGGTATTCTGGAGGCACTGCGTTAGAGTGCCACGAGCGTGTAGCAGAGGTGAACGAGCGCATCGAGGCACGTTAGACACGAACGCCATCTGGCAGTTATCTTCGAAAACAAAGGCATGCGCGCCCGCGGAGAAAGAGGCGCCACAGTCTCGGAGTTTATAAGGTGTAGAATTCAAAGCGACGAGCAGGTGCCACCACCTTAGCAAAGCGTTGGAAACACGTTTTTGAGCATCGCGTCGCACTGTCAGCGCAGCACGATAAATGCTACTGTCTTTAGAGTTTCTTGTGCGTGCCTCTTCTAGTATAATGGCACACATACAAAACATCGACGTGTTGTTATGGCACCTCAGATATGCGCAATAATTGTTTTTTAATTACCAATCACACAACTATAAATGCTGAAGCTTGGGCAATATCGGTGGGCACTGCGGATGTGGTTGGCCGTTTAAGGCCGTTTGAAGTATCGTTAAGGGCAGAGAACAGACAAATGTACAGACAGACAGACATACAGACAGACAGACAGACAGACGGACAGACATACAGACAGACAGACAGACAGACAGACAGACGGACGGACGGACGGACGGACGGACGGACGGACAGACAGACAGACAGACAGACAGACAGACAGACAGACAGACCAAAGTTTTTTCGTCGAAGGTCCCCAAGAAAGGCTATCGTCTTTAAAAAAGGAAAAGTGTGCCTACGGTCCCGAGGCACCCATGACGTATTCTCTTTGCCCATGCCATCCCTCCTTGCTTAGCTTCCGGTGCTTTTGTCGGGATGTGAGAAGAGAAGATGCGATTGCAGCGTATGAAAACTCTTTGTGAATCCGCTCTTACTGAACGGATCCTTGAAAATTTTAGGACATTTCATTTTTGCGGCAATTTGTGCGGCATTCATTCTACGGTCATTTTAAAAAAATCATTCCATGGAATCTATTCCAGCGCCTCTTTAGGAGTCTCCCAATTTTTTTTATCATTGTCATCATCGCTGTAGTAGCATTAGTAGTAATAGTCGTAGTAATAGTAGCAGTAGTTGGTGATAACAATTGATACAAAATACCAAAACAGTACTTCGTATTTTTATTGTTGCAATATTGAAAACCTTATAATTATTGTAAAACATAGGCAGAGTGAATAAATTACAGTATGTATAAACTTGAACATAAAAACATCCTCATTTAGATAAAGCTGGGTCTATACGGGAGCAACTGCAATGCTAATTGAACCAAAGAAAGTTTTCAGTGCTTCTCTACCCCGGAAAGTGTGCGTGGTAGCTTATGTTCAAGAAGCTTCCAGCGAAGTGACGGAGAGACAATTGCGTAAGCTACATTGTGAGCGTCAGGAGGTTGTGAGTGTCGAGTGATCACTCAATCTGCAATACTGTTGCTTTTCAACGGCGTGTATATGTTTCGATGCTATGTATCGAGAAAACATCAGAAGACTTCGAACAGGTCACTTGACGAGCGCATCACTATGACGGCTGAATCAAAAGCATGCTGTTACTCACAGTGTTGATTTGGACAACCGCATTTTTTTTAGTCAATCATTCCATGTTAAGAGAAAGTGGGAACTGGGCTGGTCGATAAAGATTCATAACCAGGAAATGGCACCATAATGCGAGGCGATAACATGGTGCAGCCCACGCAACACTGCGCGTTGTCAGCCGTGTCGTTCCGAACGCCAACTCAGTGAAACTAACACCAGTTTCAGGAATTAGAGCTTGATGACTCCAAATATAATCGAGAAATAATGCATCAGCTTCCCTTCTGTATACTTACAGGGCACAGAAATACTGTATTTGAATGGGTAAATGTATTCTTGGTTTGTCTGTTCATTGTGTCTTTTTTATCGTTTGTTATCTTTGTGGAGTCACGTTGTCGTCCGCATATATATATATTTATATATATATATATATGAGATATAACAGACAGTAATGCCAAGGAATGTACAGGGGAAGTTATTAAGATCAATGGAATGTAAAATAAGAAGAAAGAAAAGTGGATGAAAAAATTACCAACTGTGAGCAGGAATCGAACCTACGACCTTCGAATTACGCGTTCGATGCTCGAACGCGTAATTCGAAGGTCGTACGTTCGATTCCTGCTCACAGTTGGTAATTTTTTCATCCACTTTTCTTTCTTCTTATTTTACATTCCATTGATCTTAATAACTTCCCCTGTACATTCCTTGGCATTACTGTCTATTATATCTCATTAATATTGTGTTAAAAAACACGGAAAAACGAGCTTTTAGGTATACACTTCTTTCCCATATATATATATATATATATATATATATATATATATATATATATATATATATATATATATATATATATATATATATATATATATATCAACAAAGTGGCTGGGGAGGGGGGGGGGTTCGCCACCGTGGTTGCTCAGTAGTAGAGCATCGAACGCGTTATTCGAAGGTCGCAGGTTTGGTTCTTGCTCACAGCAAGTAATATTTCACCCACTTTTCTTTCCTCCCATTTATATCACAATTCGTCTGATAACTTACCCTTTACACCCTTAATCACTAACGACGGTCACATACTGGCAGACTTGGCGCCGTAAGGTTGTATACGAGCTACTATTGATCAGCTGACAGCTCGTAATGAGTTCGTGCTACGTGACGCCAAACAGGCTCATAAAGAGTGTGCCATACACACCTTCATTGCTGCAGGTGGGGCTGACTTACATTCACACGTTTAAACTCACATATAAACCCAATTAGGTGGCTGTGGGGGTAGCCGCCGTGGTAGCTCAGTGGTAAAGAATCGGACGCGTTACTCGAAGGTCGCAGGTTCGGTTCCTGCTCACGGCAAGTTATCTTTTCAACCCAGTTTTCTTTCTTCGCAATGACATTACAATTGGTCTAATAACTTCCCCTATACATTCGCTGACATTATTGTGTGGTAAATCTTGTTAATATTGTGTCAAAAACACGGAAAAACGAGCCCTTAAGAACACAGTTCATTCCATATATATATATATATATATATATATATATATATATATATATCAAAGAACAAGAGGTGCGCGTGCATTAAAATATGTTAATGCCATCTGAAATGACGTATCTCTGTCTCTAATGTCAAACACAAACGCGCACACACACACATTTATAACAATTATGCGACATAGAACAAAAATGCAATGTTCTATGTCGTGATGAGTTTCGTTTCGCAAGGCAAAAACAAATTTCCCTCACTTCGATTTTTTTCAGGAAGTAAATGCACTGACCCGTACTTAGCCCAACATTGTTGCATAACCTAACAGAAAATAAGCGTACGAATTAACCGAGCCTCAAAATTGCTTAAACAAATATGCGCTCGACGCATTTCGTCTCTATAGAGAAATCATTTGTGCAAGTAGCGCGATGAAAAAGGACGTAAGGCGTAACAATAAAAGAAGAATCCACACTTGCCGGTCGTAAAGAGTGTCGTAATAATGCTGGCGCATTGAGTACGTATCGGAACATCCCCATTGGGCGAGGCCGCAGATGCCAGCAGTCATTATTGCAAGCAAATGAGGAAGATGCGTGCCTCGAGGACGATAGCGATGGCATCACGCAGTTCTTCGGCATGCCATCAGAGTTAGTTTCTATGGCAAGAGAGTGCTCGATAATGTTCACTTTGTCTTGGTGCTAGGCGATATCGCAAATCAGAAATAGTGACCAATCAGTATTTATAAAAACAATGGCAGGACAACAATGCAGAACACCTTAAAAAGTCACCAGCTACTGGAGTAGAAAATGTAATACATATTACAAAATGAATAAAAATGAATTCAACAGTATTGCAGTGAACAACGCGTTGCTAAGTGTAGTTACTATGACGTATAACAGGCCAATGCAAGTAAACAAATCAAACAAGAAAATAAATCGCCGCTGTCTGTGTCGGTCACCGCCTGCGGCAAGTAAATATTTTCTCCCTAGTATTTAGTAAAAGCAGCCATGCAGTTGAGATCTGCTATGCAAGGGGTCGCAATGCATTGATTAGGTATTACCGCTAGGTGGTGTTAGCCGCCGCCCGATCTGAAGGGTACAGCCACATCAAACCATTCATCCATTCAATGCGCCCATTTTAGCCGCATTCTCCTATACATACTCATCTTTACGCCGCTTAATGTATTACTTTCACGCGGCAATGTAATGACTTATTAAATCACTTAGTGCATTTTCAAATTGTACATTCATGCTTATACCTTACCAAATGTCTTCATGGAAGCCCGTTACGTTCCTGCAAAAAAATAAATAAATAAATCTTTGAGACGTGGTGTTTCTAAATTCGCAGAAGCTAACACTAAGATGTTTTGATTTGTTCACACCACAATTGTAGAGCCACTCTTCTCTCGTTGGGTATACATCTTGTCGAATTGCGAGTCAAAGTAATAATTGTACAATTCTAGTGAAAAACTTTATAAGACACGCAGTGTGGGCATCACTACGTGAGCCATATTTTATAGACAACAGATTTAGTTTGTCTACGCAGGTCACAACTAGTGGTTGGTGTGCTTGGCTATAATTAGGAATAGATGAAGGTCAACAGGGCCCTCATATGCGCACCGCTGTTCTGGCCAGATTCACTGCAGTCGAGCAGTGCCGGAACGAGGATGACGAGTGGTAAACGTGAATAACTGTAGTAAATGTGATGCATTTGTTGCTGTGCGGCAGGTTCTTTAGGCGTCCGTTACGTATCTACAGATATGTATCTATCAATCTAGCCGCCTGCGTCTCGGTGTTCTCATGTCACCTCTTTAGCTACGAGCCCCGCCGTAGTGGTCTAGTGGCTAAGGTACTCGGCTGCTGACTGGCAGGTCGCGGGATCAAATCCCGGCTGCGGCGGCAGCATTACCGATGGAGGCGGAAATGTTGTAGGCCCGTGTGCTCAGATTTAGGTGCACGTGAAAGAACCCGAGGTGGTCAGCATTCCGGAGCCCTCCGCTGCGGCGTCTCTCATAATCATATGGTGATTTTGGGTCGTTAAACCCAAATATCAATCAATCAATCAATCAATTCTTATGTATAGGTAAACGAAAACCAATATGGGATTGTATTATGTTTGAATGAATACGAATCTCTGGTGATGACTTCAATAATGCCACAATGCCCGTTGCGGACATCGTCAAACACTTTCCGCCTAACAATTGCACATACCCGCGGGCGGGTTTGTGGCACATGTGATCGGCATTTTATATCTACCGAGGAACCGTGAGAAAACACACGGGTAATTTAACGCGTCAGCGTTAAGAAAATGCTGAAATGTTTAGCATTGATCCGATGAATGCAAAGAATAAATTTCAGAGTCCCAGGAGAAACAGCAGAAACAGAGCCCCAGCATAATGGGTGGTAATCAAGTATTATACCATAGAGTCATGCCAGCTCTCGGAGCAAACTTTTAAACAGACCCTAATGTTTGTGAAACATCAATTCTGGCTGCAGTGCTGGTTATCCGATTTTATAAGCAATACAAATCTGCTCTCCTGTGGTACAGCCGTCACATTAGGTTAACGTCAATGGTAGTAAGGTGTGATATCCGCTGAAGTTGAATAATGCAGCAGTGTGAAGAGCTACCATCTTCATGAGCACGAGTGCTTTAAATCAGCTTGCCGCTTCTGGTGTTGCTAATATCCATCTTTCTCTTGGTATCGTTACGCAATTGTACAAAACTGGTTATACAAAACATGTGTGGGTGTTCAACGTATGTGTGTGCGCCTATTTGTACATATCCTTCATACCACTTCATGACGCTTCGCTCAATAAACTCTAACAACGCAGTCACCTTCCTTGGGTATGCTTCGCATAACATCGACTTCCAAGGTATGTGGGATCTGCTGATGTTTTGTTTCATTGTAAGAACACGGCGTTTCAGTACTTACTCATTCAATAGAATTGATGGCATGGGTCGCTTTAAGGTGCTCTGCCCACGTGCACGTCTTCGAGCGTTGAAGCTGCAGCTGTGGACTTCTTCTATAGTTGTGGTCAGCCTGTGTGCAAGGCAAGTTCGTTAACGTTGAACCTCCGAAGTTGGCAAGACGTCTCCGCCAGAACCACTGGACACGCGAGCACACATTCAAACACACGACACGCCAACTCCAATGTTGTGTTCACACAATCGCGTCTAAAAAGTGGGGGTCCATGTTTTTATTGTACGTCACTGCAACCTTCCTTCTAAACGGATGCCCCTTCTAGAACGCTGGCACCATGGTGCTTTTTTCCGCCTTGTACATCAATTACAAAGTTTTCGTGTAGCATTGCATAGATTCCTGACTCGAGGTGTTATTAAAAGACGCTTCACACACGAACGCAGACAGCCCTGAAGCAGTCATAAATAATCCATAAATGTGTAGGCTTTACGTGGAGGATTTTTTAAGAGTGTGGTCACTCCTGCATGTCACCGAATACCAGCGAAGCACATAGAACGCTGCGGAAACAAAAGCGCACATGAGCTAGCTTGTGAGTGGTTTTCTATAGTTTAGATTTACTCAGGCGTGACAGCGACAAAAAAAAAACCTTTACACACTTGTGCCAGTCCTGCGATTATTTATGTGTTCAGTAGAGTATTCTTTCACCATCATGTATAATACTTCCTATGTCCAATTACCACTGGTTGTTGACAGCCTGCTCTCACTTTATGGCGTTCATGGTTATTTTTATAGTGATTTGCGAAGCTTAACGGAGAACGCGTGCGTTTCGGCAAATATGCACTTCGCGACACTGTCCCTATGTCAGCCAACGACTTCAAGGGCAGACGACATTAGACCAGCACTGAAGATTCATCCTTCTTCAATATAGGGCGTACTATTTGCAGAATTGCCACGTTTCTCTACTGAACTCGACAAAGTTTTCTGGAATGACGGCTTCCTAGGCTAGACTGCAACAGAGAGGGAGGCTAGGTTCAGTAAAGAACTTCCGGATCCCTTGTGGTGGGTTGAGCGACTCCTCTTGCGTCCGACTAACCAACCAATATAGCGAACAGGTCCTGTGTCTGAGTCTCTTTCATTAAATTGGTGCAGTCAATAACATACAAACCGCAAGTGCGTCCCCGTGGGACATCGCTACCATGAGCTTCCCTTCTAGCGAACGCCGCTTACAGAACCAGGGTATTGAAGCCGACAACACTCCTACAGCCTGGAGCACCCATTCGAGGACTGCATCGAGGCCTTTTCAATGGCTCATGGCCAAGCTCACCGCAGTCCCACCAACAGAGTGCACAGCCTATCGTTGCCCGGAAAAGCCGTTCACGCTTCGCGCTGCAACAACATCTCACTACGTATCCCAATGGCTTCCAGCCACTTAGGGTTGTTGTCCGAGCTCCCTCGGCCAAGGATACATAGCTCTGAGTAGGCTTATTGAGGATTCTTCTTCCTTCACAGGCGTCATGACTGACTCTGCATGTCGATATCTGGAAAGCGCCGCCGAGATTTCCGGTATGATTGCGGATCTATGTCGCGGTGAATGCTTCGAAAGCGTCGCATCTAGCCTTTTTCTTGCGATTATGCTTAAACTGTGTGCCACCGATACCACGTTGAGTGCAGTTGCTTCACATGACTTGGAGGCCAGCTCACACAATTCCTATCGCAAGCTACAACGTTCCCTCCTGGAGCTCTCGGACCTACTGGGCTTCTTGGCGTCAGCACATTCTTAAACTTCACCTGCAGCTTCACGATCGTCGGCTGTTTCAGCAATCCCGCTATTTTGCGGCGTTCAGGACGACGTCTTCGTGTGGATTGGGAACGCCAACACACTCGGCATCCTCAATGCCTGGCCTGAACATTGAAACTGGCTAATTGCTATCGAGAGCGTTCGAGGTGCTACCAAACCATGGCACGGTTACAAAGATGTGAAGCAACGATCTTGGCCTGAATTGTGTACCCATTTGATAACTGTTATTTCGTTGCTTTCTCACGCTAGCAGCCCTTTGCGGACCGACTCAGTCTGTGCCGCTGATAGGAGCGGCGAGAAGCACCACCTCGACGGTGCAGCCCCGGCCCTTATGAACCTGCCTTTCCTCGGTGACCGAGGTCAAAGGAAGAGTCACGACAGCGTGACTGTACCCTCCACCAACGTCGCTACTTTTTGATTTCGAGCTCGTGAGAAGCCACCGTCAGATGGTATACAGCTGTGTCCTGCAGCTCCTCCTTTTCGGTAAGCGCTATGGAACGCACCGCGACAGACACCGATAGAGACCACTAGGTTGGTATTGTGGACGAGGACGTGAACTCGTGAAACACTGCCCTACAGCACGTGACACTAACCGAGACCACTGTCGGGTCACCACAGCCAGTGAGCGTACCTGTAAAGTAGCCAGTGCGAGAGTGCTTGAACGTGTCGCCGTACACTAGGACAGGATTGTGCGGATCCTCGCCACTTGCCCGGTGCCTTATTTCTCATCAGAGGACAACGTCATACGCAGCAAACCGTTTAAGGTCTCAACTTGTCGTCGTCTAACGTCGCTGTGTCTTATGTAGTCAGGGTCATTCATATAAACAGGTGTGCGCCACGAAAGTTGGTTTAAATCTCGCGCGCGTCTACGCGCGGTTGCACTGTGAAACGCCAATGTTCCAAAAAAGAAACATTCGCACAAAACTCCACCTGCAAAAAGATTACCTTTGTTATTTATTTTATTGTATGCCGCGTAATCTCGAACTATTTGCCGTATTTTAGTTCTGCTTGCTCACTGCAACATTACTTTTTCCTGCGGAATAATGCAACAAACATCTGGTGGTCAAGGAGGCAAAATATGCTGTTTTTAAAAATTTATCAATGATTCTCGTAGGTCATAATAAAAATTAAACACTGCGACATTTTTCACAAGCATCAATGAGGTATGCGTGAACATAAATATTTTCATATGGATATCTATGGAGAGGAAATAAAAAATTAGGTTTCGTATGTTCCAATTTTGGAACATTGGCAAGTAAAAGGTTAAATCTCGCTCCCCGCTACGGGTTAATCTAAAATCAAGAACTAAATAGTTGGATAAAAAAACCTCTAACAACGCTAGTGCAGCTGAAATACCGATCTCTACACGCCTTAGGCAACTGAAACAGGGCAGGTAAAGAAGAAGAAAACATTGAATGATTTGCCCATCCCTCTGTGTCACGCTATATGTACTGAGAGACCCCTCTCTACGCGTTTCGCTTCTATACTGTATTAATTAAAAAACTCATTATTTGATTGCAAAGTAGTAATTTTGCTTTATTTCGTCCTCACAAAGACCCTATCGCATTCATGGATTGACCCATACATAAATATTCAGAGAACTTACCCATAGTGGTAGGTGGCTGAAATGTTTAAAAGCCACGTGTCTCATGAATATGACAAAACATGTTTATTAGCCAGCTCCCAAGCTGCTTAACGCTGCACAACTTCGATGATGACTGAACTTGGTGTAGGAAGTAAGTCTGTTTTGATATTTTCGCTATGGTACTAAGAATGCGATGCTTTCTAAAATCATTACTTGACATTTAAACAACAGTTACCTTCTGAACTAGCTCGGTGTGTGTGTGGGGGGGGGGGGGCAGGTGGGTTGGTGGGTGCGGTCATTTAAATAGAATGGTAAAAAAGGTAGTGCTGCAAGTGACTCTATACCACGACATCGCCATTCTCAAATGAGACCCCGTCAAAGTACTTCATCTTGTCTCGTTTTAGAAGGTACAGATGACCCATCCTACACATTTAATTGTAGTGGAGTAGCCTGTGCACGTACTTTCTTCTACGTATGACGAAAAAGGTACGCCATAGGCAGGGAAAGTGTATCTTCTGCGGAATAATGTGGGTCACAGAAATGCTTCTGGCTGGGTTTTTTACGATCAGCACTATTCTTGACTCCAGTAACAGCTAAGCCAAATGAAAACGAAATAAGCGCTTTGTTCAGCTCAATGAGGAACAAGAGTAGTGCGCAGTAGTGACACGCTGTTGTGATAAAGAGCCGTGATTGGGACTTTCCCATCTTCCTGAATCCTTTTCAGTAAGCCTCGGGAAAGCACCTTCAAAGGAAGGAGACAAAGTTACCGGCTTTTCGAAACAGTCTTATTAGGCTGGCGCAGCACTCGGAAGAGAAGTGAGCAGGGATATTATAGAAGGATCAGAACTGCTGTTCACAGCAATTGGGGATAGGAAATTTGCCGCAGGACTGCTAGAACAGCCTTTTCTAAGACGTTCCCGCAGCAGCCACTTATTTTGATTACTTCTTTGTGGTGTTCTGTTTTCTCTTTGTTTATGTTCACACAGAGCCACTTTATTTAAATCTTAAAATAAATAAATAAATAAATAAATGTAGTTTGTAAGGTAACATACGCTGTTTTATGTCCCCCTTGGTTGTCCTGAAATCGCTATATAATTATTGATCCTATAAATAGAATGCCAGCTTCCGGCCAATCTGTATATAGTCCGCGCAACAAACTGCTGATTCATAAAGCTGTACGAAATATAAACAGTCAGGTCCACGATATTGTCTCTGCCTCCAGTCCAATGTAGAAAGAAGTTACGAATAAAACCAGACACAGGAACATTTGCTCCTGCTTACAGGGCTTGCTCTCCTGCGGAAGAATACCAGTATAGGCGCGCAGTATAGGCGGAAGAACACCAGCACAGGCGTGTGTTGCGTGCATTCTTATACCTGCGTTAGCACCGTAGTATGCGTAGGCTCTCTCCCCTACCCACCCCCCATGTGCCACTGTAAGGTGAGGCAGCGTACGCAAAATAAATTGCACAAGTTGCCATGTTGCTTTTCTGATGCAGTTTGTAGCCGGTTAAGTTTCGCGTGCCTTGCAGTATCCACCACCATTGCACCTAAACGAAACATTTCCGAGCAACAGTGGAGCGAAATAAATGCCCCGATATTTAATACCGAATAAGGCAAGTTCATAAATAAAGCTTCGTGATTTGCGCACGGGTATCGAAAGGTGCGCTGGATCTGCTGGTATTTTTTTTCTTTAGAGCAGAACTCAACCTAACGTGGTGCATGAGAAACCAGAAAACGAAGAAAATATCACTACATAAGCGTTGTGATGTCTAGCACAGTAAATTTTTTTACACGTTTAAGGGTGTAAACTGGCTTGTCGCCAGAGGAACACCCCATGGGTGTTTTCAGATACACCCTACTGAAAGGGTGTTAGCGTGAACACCCTACACGAAGGATGTTTCAGCAAAATGTTAGGGTGTTCTTATACTTCAACACCCTTCTAAGAGGTGTTGAAAGGGTGTGCGACCTTCGAGTACAGGCATTATTCGAAGGTCGCAGGTTCGGTTCCTGTCCATGGCAAAGTTATCTTTTCACCCACATTTTGTTCTTACATTTACATTACAATGTTCGGTAATAACTTCCCCTATTCTTTCTTGGCCATATTGTCTGTTTTGATCTAATAATATAGAATATATATCTCGATATATATATATATATATATATATATTATGTGTGTGTGTGTGTGTGTGTGTGGGGTGTGTGTGTGTGTGTGTGTGGTGTGTGTGTGTGTGTGTGTGTGTGTAAGCAAGCTTACTGAAATGCAACGATATTCCTCAAA